>JASANB010006660.1:0-44810 GCA_030248155.1 Sabatieria punctata
CTAGGGATGGCCAAAGCACGGTCGCGCGGCGCGGAATAGAAAATACAAAAATACAGCCAAAAAGTGGTCCAAAATGGTTTTTGTAACTTCAAGCGCAAATGCTTTTTTGTGTTCCGTTATTGATAGGAGGATGTGATGTATTTATATGAAACAAAGTGTGAGCTATCGAATAAGATGCATTTTGAATCATAATTCGGCCGTTAAAGAGCATTTTCCTCTCGAAAACTGGATTCGTCGTTTTTCAATGTCCATTTTCTGCTAAAAGGAGACTTGATTCAAATTTTGTTCAACCGGATTTAAAACCACCGCAACTCGTTACCTATACAGCACCACTTTTTTTCTTAGCACAGTTTGACGCGATCCCCACAAATTGGATTCTTTCTTAACTACTGAAAATCGGCTTTTTCTTGGATTTTTTTCATGTTCCTCGTTCTTGTGAAAAAACGACAAATTCGGCGCAAGATGTTCAATCGGTTCCATGTACAGTAGACTTCAGGCTTTCGAATGGTATAAGAATTGGCTCTCTGCTGTTTGTCGTTAACCCCACAAACGGTGTTGAAGTTTCTGCAACCCTTAATTTTTGCCATTTCTGGCTTTTATTGTACCCAACAATTGCAACCATACTTTTTCGCATTAATTTGGCTGTGCGACGAATATTCACATCTTTATAGTTGGTTTCACCTTCGTAACTCGCGCCATAGAAAATCAGCCACCGCTGGGACGGCGACCAAGTTATAAACACTAATTTACGCGATTTCACCCACGCGGCTGTTTTGAACCCGCATTTCTCCAATTCTTCATGGAATTACGTGCGGTTTTTTGCGTAAATAATCGGATCCGGTCATGTTTTGCCGTTTTAGCATAAATTTTTCCTTGTAGCGCCAGTTATTCAAATCTGTTGCCCATAAATAAAAATGGAACCAAGTGCGCCATACAAAAGTTCTTCGCAGCCGGATGTTCTTAGATCGCATTTTTCTAATTTTTCATGGAATCAAGTGCGGTTTTTTGCGTAAATTATCGTATCCGGTCATGTTATCGGCGGTTTCAGCATAATTTTTTGCAGTAGCGTGAATTTTTGAAAACCATTGGCCATACATACCTAGCTATACATACAATACAGTACATGTGTACATGTACGTGTGTTGATCCACGGTGTATTGTGTTGTGAGTGAACATCAGAGCTGTACCCTGAAGCCTTCAGTCGTGCGCTAGACAAATTCGTTTGAATGATGAATCACATCAAGATGTAAGGAAGGAAATTTTCGCTGCCGAACATTTAGCCGTTTAAATACCTATAAACGGTAAGAGCGAATAATACGCAGTATTTCCATGTTTCTGGCAAGGCAAGATAGAAATGGCCAAAAAGCTATTATTATTAAAAATTTTACCAAATATTCCTTGGCTGACCTTAGCCATATTCAGCAAAAGGAAGACCGAGTTGCTAATAGCTAACCGCAGTAAACTGCTGCCCCGGTTTAAGATTTTCTTGTCCTTCTTCATCGTAAGCGTTCATTTCGGTTGTGACGTCTTGCTTGCCACAGTCGTTCCTTCAACTTTGTGTTTGGATATTATTTGAGGCTGACAGGCGCAACAATCTAATTTTCTACTCAACAGACATTTTTTCCAGCTTCTTCCAAACTTTCAGCTGGGTGAGCGCTACCCTCCACAATACTGGTTGTTTCGCACTAAAACAATATTATTTACACATTCCTTTCCAGCCACTGAAAATTCAACATAAAAAAGGCCGCCGACAAAAAATAGTTCAATTTTTTAACCACATTTTTGCAGATTTTTGTCGCAGGCGGAAAGATCTCGCGCGGCGTTTGGGCGTGTTTCATACTTTAATCGAGTTTTTCTACAGAAAAGTCGCCAGGCGATCTTTTTCTACAAAGTATGAATGCACCTCAACAATCAATAGCAAAAAACATTCCGTCTGCATTACCCTACGCCTACATAGTACGGCGGGTCGATCGGAATAATTACAGATGATTGCAGGTAATTGTAGATGTTAAGCGAAAATTGCCCGCTTAATTCTAATGAAATTAACGGCACAAATTGGCGCACCCGAAACGGTCTGAGAAGCTCTCCCTTTGTTGACTTTTCCACCATGGAACGAGGATAAAATGGCCGGCACAGTTTGTGCAGTAGTTTAGGCGGCAAAGCCACTGTGCGCGATGTCGTGCGCTCGTCCTCTCGGCGCGACAAGTTTCTTGCCGCAAAGGGTTGGTCGTCGGCACAAAGCTGCCAACACCTAGACCTAGTTCCCAACCAAATTTTAGTTTGTAGTTAGTGGTTAGTAGTCAATATATAGTCCCTGGGGGCTGTGCAAAAATGACGACATCGGTTTATGGGGAGGGGGTTTTGGGTACCAAAAGACACTAAAAGTCGTAAATATCGCAAGAAATCGCTAATTTGGGCTCAAATAGAGCTAAAAATGCATTTATTTTCACACGCGATTTTAGAAATTTTCGGGTTAGAAATTTTGAAAAATCGAAAAAATTTGCTCTAAAAATTGCTTGCCAGAACGATCAGAGGTGGGCGAAAAAATCGTCTCGGGGGTCCCCGATTGAAGGGCCTGGCTCTTTCGTGTAGGGCAGACAGTGGCGTATCCAGGATTTCGGAAAGGGGGTGTAAAATTTTGAAAGTGCCTGGTTGGGCCCCTGCCCAATCAGGGTAAGAAAATTTAGCAAAGTTTGCCTTCAAAAACGCGTTTAAAACACATTCCAGGCATAAAATTAACAGAAATTTTAAGTTTTGGCTGTTTAAAGTGGCCTGGTTGGGCTTCTGCCCGACCAGGCCGAGAAAATTTTGAAAATTTAGCCTTACAAAACGCATTTAAAGACATTCTGAGCACAAAATAGACAGTATAGGTACATGTACATAATTCATTAGTTTCTCGTATTTTTGACAGACTTTTTCTTCCTACCTCCACCGCAGAGGGGGTGTACCCACCCTACACCCCCCTGGATACGCCACTGGGGGCAGACCGCCCTCTGTTACATGTATGGTGCTGGACAATCTAGCTTTAATCATTGGATGATATAATAGTTGTCATTTATGTATGCACTTATAATTACAGTACAACTACTAAACTAATGATCAATGAACTAAGATGCAAGCAATGTTTGTAATTTCTGTGATTAATCAGTCAGGGAAATAACAACATTTATGGTACCAGTACACATATATGGAAACGGTACCATATATGGTACCTGTATTTCTTATATGGTATTGGTATCATATAATAATGGTACCCCTTCGATCGAGGCCTTAGGTGGTACCAAATCGATTATTTTGCTGTTTCTGATTCGTAAGCCTAAAACCAAAATGTTTGAGGAAGGGGCGTGTCGTTATCGTATCGTTAATTCAAGTGATCTGTGTTGCTTGGAGCGTAGTTTGTAGGTACGTAACGTAGGTAGCTATTACACCTATGGGTGTCAAGGCAAGACTGGCAAAGACAATTGCAAAAGCGTAGTTAGTACGAGATCTGCGGAGGCGGCGCACCGGCGCGCACTCAGTGTTGGACGTGCAACTCGGACAAGTGCAAGGCTGCTGAATTTATAGGGCTACGTCCATGCCGGAAAAACCTGGTTTTATAGAAATTATCAGTGCTTTTTGCTGGCTTTTAACATTAAAACTACGCACAACACAACACAACACTAAACTGGTACTACACTATATACACACTTTAATTAAAAGCTGTGATTTCGAAAGCTTTAGTTAGCATACACATTCTAATCAAAGGAATTGTTGTTTATGCACAAAATTACTTAAAGAGAACAAAAATTGTTTTTCATAAGAAGAGAAAAATGTGTTTGCAATGCTCTGAAAAACTGGTCCTTTGTTTTGCTCACCTTCAACGCGACTTAGTGTAAAGTAGTCACTGAACCATTCATCAATGATTGTTGGTGGTGGTCTATCCCTGCAAGGCGCATACTTAAGTCGGCCAATAAACCTATAAACAGGTTATCCCGAGCATATCTGATAAACCAACCAGTCAGTCCCTGTCTGTCACGATCTGCTTCGTACTGCACAATTAAAGATTTGATCAGGTCTTCCAATAATGAAGTGTTTTGTCTTCGCTGTCTTGTTTATCGCTCTGTTTTCTTGTGCTCGTAAGTAGATTTCGATTGACTTACAGTTTAATTGAAACTTCTGTCCTCCATAAATTGCAGTACTTTAGTAAATACTGAAGATTGCAAAAGGTTATATCGATCAAATACCGTATTATGTTATTGTGTCTGTTTGTCTGTAGTAAACGGGTACTGCATAAGGCAATCCTTGTTTTGCTAAAATAAAATTGAAAAAGTCCATATATTGTACCCGAGTACATACTATGGCACTCTACAAAATCTTCTCTGTAAGAAACTAACAATAGTATGTAAAGTTCTTTGCTCAAATCACGCCCTAGGTATATCTTTAGTTGTAAAAGAAAAGTTGTTTTATTACATCAGAACTTCTATGATTGTATTACCTGCTGTTTTTCACCATGTACAAACAAGGTTTAAAGCTAAAAATACTGTGTTACTGGCACATTTTGTATTGACACGTAGCTGCTGCTTAAAAGTTGCTTTATCTAAAAAATCTAAGGGGTAGTCGGTGGGGGTACTAGATCCTCTCTTATGCATGCATGGTTTAAAGAAAGCAAATCTGTGTGGCAAAGTACTTTTCAGAGGGTTTGAAATGTTACACCGGCACCGGCAAAACACCAGGCCCAGTTGTGCCGTGTCTCGATCCAGCCGCAAAGGAATGCTACAAGTTTAATTGCATCAAAATAGAAGGTAACTAATTACTATCGAAACAGGCGCAAACGCATGGGTGGTAACAGTCACAGTTGTTAGGGTCAAAAATTTAAAAAGAGACTTTTTAAAAAAAAGGTTTTTAGAAGGCTCAAAAATACTTTTTTTTAAAAAATCAATATGCAAATTAAGAGAAAGAGTGGGAAAATTCACGTAGATACATGCAATTTTTTGTAAATTCTTTGGGAGCAGCCAACATTTTATCCAGCAACCTGCATAATACTTCTTTTGCATTGAGCCTAACAGCGACTGCTTAAGAAATCTTCCCTTAGGATTCACCTAGTAGAAGTGCCTATAAAAAGATAATTTTCCGTGAAATTATGCAGCTACAGGCAGTATTTAGACCTGTATTGTCGTTTTCGAACAGGTTTCTTAACTGACTTCAGGTGCAAAAGTGGAAAATTTGTTGTAAGTACCTGTACTAGCATGCTAAACCCATTTAAGACGATTTTCAAAAAGTTTTTTTTTATTTTAAAAAAAGCAAAAATTTTTGGCCTTCAAATAAAATTTTTTTGTGAACAACTGTGGTAACAGTGCTTGCGTAAACGCTGAGATAAATCGAAATCATGTTATCTATCACTGATTATTTTACTGTAGCCTTTGTTTCGTAACCTACAGCATATAGCCTGAAAGCATAAGGTGTGCGCCTAACACCGCAATTCAAGTGTTTTGTGAGGAGTGGGTGGAGCGATACGGTAGTGTGTTGCAGGTGGCTATTATGCGTACGGGTGTCAAGGGAAGACCGACAATTGCAAAGCGCAGTACGATATCTGCGGAGACGGCGGACCGGCCCGCACTCAGTGTTGGAAGTGCAACTCGGACAAGTGCAACGCTGCAGCTTATCAGACCGCCAGCCTCTTCTCTACTTTCGCTGTGATTCTGCTATTATTTGGACTGAACTTTTTCCATTGAGCTCCCATCGCAAGTTGCACTGTGCCAGTGGCGTATCTAGGTATAATAATAATTGTTGCACGCAGTTTTATTAGGTAGATTGCGACAAGCTTTTAGATCTACGTAGATGTGTACTTTTGTATGTATACGATCTAAGAGGCAACTTTGTTACCTATAGTGGAAACGGTAAATGCTCGAGACTGAGCACTGCCCTCTGCCTTTTGAATCTTTGGACTGATATTTACAAAACCCGATAATATCCAGTTATTTTTTACAGAAACTCACTCATGCTGCCAGCCCAATTTTTGAGATTGTCATATTTTCATAGTACGCATTCGATCCCTTCCGGGACAACATAATCTATCTGAATAGAATAGTCGCATATGGGCGCTTATTTCGAAAGGCTTTCGTCTGTTGCATGCAATAGACAGACACAAGGAAAACGACTCTTTCCATACGGCTAACGCGATCTGCTAACGCGCGTTAGCAGATCGCGTTAGCTGCGTCTTGTAACCGCGTTAGCTGCGTCTTGTCATCGCGTTAGCTGCGTCTTGTAACGCGTTAGCTGCGTCTTGTCATCGCGTTAAACTATCGTAACGCGGTCCGCGTTTTAAGATCGCGTTAGCACATCGCTAATACGTTAAACGCGCTTCTGCTTAAACACTGCAAAAAGCGGATGCACAGGGAAAACGACCCTTTCCATATGGCTAACGCGATGTGCTAACGCGATTGTTTCCGACGATCTGCTAACGCGCGTTAGCAGATCGCGTTAGCCGTCTGTAAAGAGTCGTTTTCCCTGTGAGAGGCTGGAGAATTTAGTATAGTACGTACTGTACAGTATGTAGTTGGGTGTGCTGTTGTGGCTGAATACCCATCGTTCCGCTCCATTTACCGAGTCCGATTCTACACAGAAAAATGATTGTACAAATTTTAAAGCGACCGATTCTGTTCTGTCAGTCAGAGTGGAGCCAGCTAGCCAGCCCAACCAGTTGTTTTATATGTACGTACGATACTATAATTTCTTGCTAGAAAGCTGTAGTTGCACTAATACAATCAACCGATGTGTAGTAATGTAAACGTGTATGGGTAGTACGTGTACTGCACAGTTGCTTTTTGCCAGCTAAAAACCAGTTTCTTTCGAGAATCGCATCAGAACGGAGCGTCCCTTGTACGACTGAATGCGTTTCAACTGAGTCAGTCATTCAGTATAATTAACCCAATCTGAAAATGAATTCTCATCCCTTCCACTTCGCTTTCCTCTTTATCTCCGGCTTCGCCATCAGTGGTATGTGAATTATTCTACATAAATTAACGTCGTTAGTCAGCACCTACAGTATGCATAGATGCAACAGGTCCCGACCGACGTGGTGCACCCCCTCCGTTTTACCGTCAGGTCGAGGGGCGTTTCGCCAAGAGAGGGGGGTCCAAAATTTCAAAATCTCCAGAACGCCTGCAAATGCGTTTTTAGCACGTTTTTTTTCAGTAATGAGGCTAAAAATCGCTATTTTAAGCTGTCAAATAGCGTTTTAGAGCTAAAAACAAGCAAAAAATGACAAAAAAGGCTTACAAAAACACCGATTTCTCTTCAATATCAGCAGTGGAAACGCGAAATTCGGTTTCCAAAGGCTTTTTTCAAGCGAATTTTAAGCTAAAATTAGTGATTTCTGAGCCAGTTTGTTAGTACTGGAGCCGCTACTAGTACTTGCATTTTTGGGGGGTGAGGGTATTTGGCCTATCTAGCTAGGAGGTAATCTCCAACCCAGTTACATGTATGAGAGTACTGAGTACTGTATGTATTTTCAGAGGGCCTCAAATGTTATCAAGGCTTAGGAAGAGTGCCTGGTCCGGCTGTGCCATGCTTCGACGTTAGAGCTAAAGAGTGCTTCAAGTTTAGATGCGTCAAAAGTGAAGGTAGGCTTTGATGCACGTACAGGGTGGTCATTTACATATCTATCTGTGGTTTAGTCTTGCTCTAACTGTTGTATTTCTCAATCGATTTGGCAAAAATTGCAGCAAGACAAAACCTGGGACTAGTGATGCAACCGGGAGCGGAATACCGGGTTTCGGGAAAACCGGGAATATCGGGAAATCGATCAAAACGCATGCAGCATGATAAAACATAAATGGTGTCAACATCCGGTTTTAGCTATTGGTACCATTTCTAGTCCGTTTTTTCAAGGATTTTCTCTCATAACGGGCTAAACTACAGGACACTGTGAGTCAGATTTATGTTGAATGGGTTAGTGAGTTGGTTTGGCACTTGGCAGGCACAAGGCAGCTCGATGTCAATTGCACCAAAACAGTTGTGTAAGAATAGCCAATCAATGAGTGGCTTTGTTCAATTGAAGGCTTTTATAAAGTTGGAAGCTTAGAAGATGAAGTTTACGGGCTAATAAACCAAAATAATAATATTTGGAACAAAAGGAAAAGCTGCAAAACATGGTTGTTCGCTCAAATTGAGCAAGTAGCAGTCATTTGACAACTTAGGTATTCAGAGTTTTTCGTCAGTGGCAAAAGAAAGTTGGATATATAGTAGATGTCACTGAAATACGTAGTATCTGCAAAAAAACTGTCAATACTGCTATAAAATCTGTTTCCTGGTATTTCCCGGTATTAAAGAATGTGCGAACCGGGATTGGAAACCGGGAATGAAAATACCGGGAATTCCCGGTTCTTCGGGAAATACCGGGATCCCGGTTGCATCACTACCCGGGACAGATAAATGGGCTATCCAGACGTGTATACGTAATAATAATAACACTTACATACGTATGTAGGTACTTAGAATAGTGGCAGTTGTGTGTGTTTTAGGTGGATTTTATTCGTACGGTTGTCAAGGGGTGAGCAACAGCTGTGACAAGCAATACGAGATCTGTGGAGGCGGCGGACCGGCTCGCACTCAGTGTTGGAAGTGCAACACAGACTTATGCAACCGGGCTCACTGGCACACCTGCAACCTTTCGCTTCTGCTTGTCGGTGCTCTCGCCATCGTTGGCATCAACTTTTTTTGCTACTGACAGTCTTTAGTACTAATCTGATCATGGAATTGGAATTCTTGTGCCGCCCGTAGCATGTAGAGTAAGATTTCTATGTTTGAACAGGTGTCTAAGTTTGAACACTGGAAGGTCCCGGCCACCTTACTCCATTTCTGTAAGCGCTCTAACCTTGATTCAAGGTTCGCAGGTCGCAGGTGATGTGGGTTCTTGGCTATTTGCTGCTCTGCTTTTGCGTAACAAAGATCAGTTGTAAGGGAATAGGAGCAGCTGAAACGGTGACTAGTCGAACACCTAATTTTTTAATTGTCTTGCCCTAAGCTCCCTATAAGTGTTACAGCATAGGCACCCGGCGGGACAATAGGTTTTCATATATGCTCTTTTCATCTGTGGCATCAGATTTTTTCTGCAACGCATCGCTTCGTCTGTATGAAATTGTACCTAAGGTGCCTAAGTTTGAACACCCCCTATATTTCCATATTTCTTGGCTCAAACGTGACATATTACGCTAAACTGGTTTGTAAATTTGTTTTAGTGGCTTTCTAGTTCAAATAGTAGTGTAAAGGCGAAATTTTAACGTCAGCTGAAGCACGCAGTCGGCTGAAATCAGCTGAAGAATCGGCTGCCGCCAAGAAACAGAAGCTACATGGTAGAAAGCGTAAATCTGGAGCTAGAGCTGGCACGGTCAGCTCATCTGACGAATCAGATGCTGAGGAGGGTGATAGCAACACCTGTTACTCTTGTAACTGTGAGTGGGATGACACTTCTCTTGCCCAGACCTGGTACGATTGCGACAACAAAGTTTAACAAGGTCGCAAAATCGTCCAGTGCAGAAATTTCACCTGCTCTGATTGCGCTGACAGGCTTTACAAGGAGCAGATCGATGAGGACGACCCGTTTTTCTGCGAAGAACACATGAAAGATTAGTCGGGCGCTTAGTGATTATTTTCTTTCGTTTTGATGCCGCTATCTGCTTATAAAGTGGTTGTTTTTCGAAAACAACGTTGCAGCGTGTTTGTTAAGCTTTTTTTAAACGTAGAAAGTGTTCAAACTTTGAAACCCCGTTTAAACATTGAGCAATGCATCAAACCGTTTAGTGATCAAACTTAGGCACCGGGTCCCTAAGTTTGAACACTTACCGAGTTTTAAAACAACATTCGTTCCTCCTCTCCCGATCATGCGATCTTTACCAAACCTTCAGTGCCTCTTCCAGTGATCATGTAGTTTTGTTTCCGTAAGCAAAAAGCCAATCGCCCAATTCTTTGGTTTTTAACAACCGCTTATTTCGCTAGCCCGTTCAAACTTAGGAATCTTACTCTATATTGTTCGATCAGGCCTCACTCCTGTTGTTACCATGGTACCGATTAGAGTGTTTTCAAGAAATTTGGGTAGTGGTGTTTTGGCGCCCCCAGTGCAGTGCATCTGAAAATCGTACAAGTTCTAGACGTAATTAGTGTTAGGAAGCCATTTTGGGCAAATCAACTAAAAGTTAGCAGAGTTTATGCGATATACATGTACAGTCTTTCATTACAGTGGCCGGTTTCCTACGTACGTAAGTTGCACACCAGAGTAATGAATTTCGTTCTACTTATCTAAAATGATTTTGGAATCGCATTCTTAAATATACAATGATTCTTATCCATTTTCCAAGCGGAAAACAGTGGAACTTGACAAAGCTCCATTAATTGCAGGCAGACCTTCCAACAGTCCAAACCAATTTGCATGGGTCAGTTCTGCAGAATTAGAATGGCAACTAAATAGCAGATTTAGACTAATATTTAGATATCTTCACCAAGGAGTTTCTAATAGGCACCCATTAACAGTTGTTTTTGAAGCTGTCTTTGCTGTATGAATGCTATAACACCGTCATTGATGTCTAACCCTGCGTATTGGTGGTGTCACAGAGGTTCTACACAGGACTGCAACCACTACCAAGTTAACACTTCAAACGCCGTATGCATGGGAAAAGTACAAATCACATGTCATCTGTGGGGAAAACTCCCAGTCAAAAGCGGCTAAATTAAGCTTCACATGTATGATTATAACGCTCTATTTACCGCTGGCGCTTAAAACTAGCGAGCTCGGAGGTGGCTAGAAATGTAGTGACTCTATAAAAGTAGCATGCTAGTTTTGTGAATGCGAAAGACGCGCTAGAATGAACACACTATTTAGCACAAATGATTGCAGCTACATAGCGCGTTTTGTGAATACAGCCTCAGACCACGTCCCTTTATGCTTTCCCAAAATAACAACAGCACGGTTGACATTAGCAAAGTGATTCCTAGACAAGCTATGCTACATAATAACAGTTGGACTACGAGTCTACGTTGCATCAGTTCAGTTGGCACCTTTGAGGGCGTTGGGAATCGCTTCCTCGTTCAGTTGACGCATAACTGGTTTGTAGGCGTCGGCCACTTCCAGTTTGGGACCGATTTTTAGGTACTTAAAGGAGTCTTTTGTCAGCTGCGGCCACTTCACGCCATCCACCTCTGACTTGGTGGGGTCTCTGCAACCATTTAGACTAAGCAACGTCTTTCTAGAAACTTACGCAGCTAACAGGGGCAAAGCAGACAGCACTTAGGATTAGTCTATACCTATAGGCAGATTGGTTGGAGAGACTCACCCGTCTTTAACGAAATTCGTCCAGAGATCGGCGAAGTTGTCCAGCAGTTTCTTGTCCTCAGGCGCACTAAAGTCTTTCTTTCCCGAGCCTCCGTTGGGGTTGCTGAAATAGAGCCAACCTTGTTAGAACACCGATTTCAGCTTTCTCTTTGAAACTGTGAGTAGCATACATGTAACAGGGGGTCTGCCACCACCCGACTTAGGCCAGGCCCCCCAGATGGGACCCCCCCCCCCGAGACGATTTCACCGACCCCTCCCTCCGATTTTTCTGGCGATTATATTTTCAAGCAAATTTTTGCAATTTTTTACAATTTCACACACAAAAATTGCCAAAATCGCCTGCAAAACAGTACTTTTTAGCTGTATTTCAGCCCTAATTAGCGATTTTTTGGCAATTTTTAGCAAAAAAATTGCGATTTTTTTCGATTTTTGAGCGTTTTTTAGTGCCCACCCCCCTCCCCCAAAATTTTGGCTCAGACCCCCCCGGCCGGCGCCAGACCCCCCCAACCCCCCTCCCCCCATCGGCGGATGACCTGTTACATGTATGGTGAGTAGGTTAATTTGGGAAGGTAATACTGTCTAAACAGTTTATGTATCCAAAGTGCACCCGAACATATGCGAGAGTGGCTTGACCGATTAACTTAAAACAGACCGATCCGTCACTAAATATAGCTAATAAGTGATTTTGGCAATTTATGTGTCTGCAATCAAATAAAAAATCGCAAAAATTTGCTAAAAAATACTTGCTAGAAAAATCTCAGGGGGTCTGGCCCAAGTCGGATGAGGGCAGACCTCCCAGACCCCCTGTTACATGTACGTAGCAGGGGTATGACCAAAACCATACTTAGGCCAGCCCAAACCCAAATCTTTTCCCAGACGATTTTTTCGACGCCCGCCCACCGTTATTTCCGGCAGGTAATTTATTCAGCAATTTTTTAGAATTCAGACACCAGAATTTCTAAAATCGAGTGTAAAAGAGCACTTTTTAGCTGTATTTCAGTTCAAATTAGCGATCTTATAATATAATTTTTAGACCAAAATTGCGGTTTTTGAGTGTTTTCTTGTAAACAACCCCTCCACTAGAATTTGTGGTCAGGCCCGGGAGGTGCCCCCTTCGGCTTGGTTATGTACGATGATTCCATCGATTGAGGCCGCACGTATATGGTGCCGGGTATTCGGAGGCTTTTATGATGATTGGCGAAAAAATGGACCCTGCCTGGGCAAAGCCCAAACCACATATTTGGTGAACCCGCTAGCGCTCTTGTCCTACCTAGGTTGCTTTCAGTTGCACTCTGTGACTAGAAAAACAGCTACAGAGCTGGAATTTGGGCTAGTGCCTCCTAACAACTTTACTATCTGAGCTCGAAGTTTGACCTTTTAAATCTGGCAACCAATAGTCGAAAAACGTACAGATTTCTAAGAGCTGGAACGTCCTGGAACAGATAGGGCATGTCAGAGGTGTGCACGGCGCCTGCAAAATTAGCAAAATGGGAACGGAGTGTAGTGAAAGAACAGGTTCTACCAGGCATGATGGGGTTCCACCACTGGGGCGGCACGTGTTCGTAGGCGTAGAACCAGACCGGCCAGCCGTTCTCCACTCTGATTTTGGCGTCCTTGTACGTGCACCACCGAATGAACTGGTCTGTCATCATCTCAAAACTCTCTTTTATCTTTTTGACACAGAATTTATGATAGAGACAAAATGGCTTTCGTTTAGCAATTTAGATACAACGCCTGCATGAATCTATTTCGATGTTTTATTAGAGAAATGTGCCTCTATAGCATAATACTTGGTAACCATACATGGGCCGGGGGGTAAGGGGGGTAGGGTATACCCCTCCCCTCGGCCAGCCATACCCCCCTCGGCCACCCACCCCCCTCCCGGAGGGAGGAAAATTTCGCTTATTTAAGGCAAAATAGGCGTTTTTGGCCTTTTTTCGGGGGACCCCCCCCCCCCCGAGGTCTCAACCCCCCTACCCCCTCCGGATTTTTCCGGCCCATGTATGATAGTAACACCAATAAACAGTACCAGTAGCAATGCCCATACATGTGTAACAGGACATCCGCCGATGGGGAGGCAGGTTAGGGCTGAGGGCCAGATTTAATAAACATAGAACTAACACGAGCTCAATAGAACGATCCCGGAACCCTAAGATAATGAAAATAATCATTAATAAGACTTACCGTGTGCTAAGCCTAACACTTAGACCGTGCTAAGAGTCTCTCGATCGTTCTATTGAGCTCGTGCTAGTTCTATGTTTATTAATCTGGCCCCTGAGCCCAGCTCAAAAATCACAAATTTAGGCTGAAATGCAGCTAAAATGTGCTGTTTTACAAACGATTTTAGCAATTTTTTACTGAAATTAAAAAATGGCAAAAATTTGTTCAAAGAATTACTAACCAAAAATCGGTTGGGGGTTGAAAAATCGTCTCGGGACGATCAAGAGGCCGGCCTAAGTCCATATATGGATCGGAGGTAGGGTGGGGTTGAACGCCTCCCCTAGCCGGCCAATATACCCTCGGCCAGCCATACCCCTCCCCCGAAGGGAAAAAATTCCCCCCCCCCCGAGACCTCCGGACGTCCTCCGTTTTTTCCGACTCTTGTATGCCTAAGTGGAGTAGGGCAGATCCCCCGGACTTCCTGCTACATGTAAACCAATATCTTTGCTCAGACAAGACATGGGCCAGCATTTCGGCTGAGGGATGTTGAATTTTCATTCCATTTCTGAGGGAGGTCTGAATCTGCTGAGGTGGTGTGAGTGAGCTCAATATTTCTCGCATCATTAGGGTATTTTTGGAATTACTACGTAAAAATCTACCTTTTCGGCATGTTTTTACGCGAGTTTCGTAATTTTTTTTTGAAAATATTCATGTACCAAGAGCATACATGTAACAGGTCATCCGCCGATGGGGGAGGGGGGGTTGGGGGGTCTGGCGCCGGCCGGGGGGGTCTGAGCCAAAATTTTGGGGGAGGGGGGTGGGTACTAAAAAACGCTCAAAAATCGAGAAAAATCGCAATTTTTGGCTAAAAATTGCCAAAAATCGCTAATTTGGGCTGAAATACAGCTAAAAAGTGCTTTTTTGCAGACGATTTTGGCAATTTTTGTGTGTGGAAGTGTAAAAAATTGCAAAAATTTGCTCCAAAATTACTTGCCAGAAAAATCGGACGGGGGGGTCGGTGAAATCGTCTCGGGGGGGGGGGGGGGGGAGTCCCCATCTGGGGGGTCTGGCCTAAGTCGGGTGGGGGGCAGACCCCCAGACCCCCCTGTTACATGTATAACCAAGAGTGTTTTGACAAACGTTCTATAAGAAAAATATGTAGCACCTTTAAAAAAATAACCGCACTGCACTAGTTTGAAGGCTGTCAGTTTCCCCTCAAATTCGGTTTTTCTTCACTATATAAACGCAGCTCTAAACAGGCACATCATTTATGAGGCAATTTTACAATAGACTGGCACTGAAATGCCAGTGCCATTAAGCCAAACAAAGACCAAACAAGCAAGCACGCACGTACAGCTAATCGTTTAGCATGTAAAGACACCAAAGGCCAAAAACTCCTGAGGGAGATCTGAGTCGGACTGAGGGGTCTGGCAAGAGCCGGAGGGGTGCAGAACTGAGGCGTTTCAATTAAAAGAACTCAGAAAACAACAAATTCAATGGTAGGTATTTAGCCACTACCACCTTACTAAGCAACAAAGAGTACTTGTGTGAAGTTGTTACTGAGCTGAGTTTTATTGGTGGCTGCAGGGTCGAACCAGGCGTTCATGATGGCCTCTCTGACTGCATCGTCGGCTGGTTTCTCCAAGTTCATGTACTGCGTGAAGTGGTGCATGGAGCCGCGGATGAAGCTGTGGTCGAAGTAGTCACCGGTCAGAAACGATTTAGGATCCCCCACCAAGTACACCACTGAAAGACACTTTACAATCAGCCGTTTCACGGCACATTTTTCATTCTTCAGTACCATACAATACAGTTACAGTACACCTAACCGAATAGCACACTTCCAGGCGGGGTCCAGACCAGCCGCTTTGTACAGGGAGGAATCCAACACTTCAAAAATCGCCAAAACGCTTGGAAATGCGTTATTAGCACGTTTTATTTAAATAATAAAGCAAAAAATCGCAATTTTAAGGAGCTAAATTTCGGTTAACATAAAAAGCAAGCAAACACCATTAGGGTGAGAGGCTGTGAGCAGATATGGGCAAAGGGGGTTGACCCCCTCAGCCAGCCGCTATCTCTCAGGAACTTTTTGAAAGAATTGTATTTAGAATACCAGATTTTAACGAAAAACAAGCAAAAAGCCTTGATTTTAGCGAAAAATGGTACTTTTTTGCTTACCATCCCCTCAGCCCCTTTCAGGCGCTCATACCCCCGTCAGGAATTGAAAATTCTACCCCCATCAGCCGAAATGCTAGCCCATGTCGGCTGTGAGGGTTGGTTGGCTACGGACGAGGACGAGATTGAACCCAAATTCGGGGGGCATAGAGTACTAAAAATCGCTCTAAGACGAAACCTCAGTCAAAAAATCGTTTGCAAGCGCTAAGATGGGTCCCGATATGACAAAAGAATCGATGTTCCAAACAGAATTTTTCGAAAACGCCCAAAAAATTCCGTCCCAGAAAAATCGGACGGCGTGACAAAATTTGGGGGTTGTATATCGCCGCCACTATGGTAAAATGAGCCAAGTGACAAAATGGAAAAAATGAAGTTAAGTGCGAAAAACTATAGCTAAAGCACCTAAAAACGTTTTGGCGAAGGAACGAAGTCGAAATTCGCTCTGTGTCCAGAGATATAACCATGTAACCAGAGGCATGTGCACGGACATCATCAGGTGATCTTGGTAAAATGAGCCAAGTGCTTTGTGCTTTTCCTGTTAGCTGACTTAATTTAACACAACTGACACATGTAGAATGTTTTGCACACCAATTATGTACTTGTATTTTAGGTAAAAAATATTTAAACTGATATTGAAGCTAATTCACGAAAATGTAACAAATATTTAAAAGGCGATTTTCTCGATTTCGAATTTCTGTTACTTGGCTCGTTTTACCATAGTGGCGACGATATGTATTAGAGTGCGAACAATACCTAAAAAACCCAATACCCCAATACCCAATACCCAATACCAATACCTGAGACCCCCAATACCCAATACCCAATACTTCAGTAGCTGGGCCAAAAATTTCATTTCAGTGGACAGGTACATTCTAGTTGTGTACACAAGACTTTTGCCGCTGCAATTAAAATTTTTAAGAGGCTGGTTGGGCCGCTGCCCAAGCAGGGCGAGAAAATTTTGAAAAATTAGCCTTTCAGAAAGCACTTAGAAGCCGTTTTAGGCGTAAAATTAGCAGAAATTAACAGTTTTGGTACTTAATATTTCGTAATTCAGTCGTGTTTCTTACTTCCGGCGATTTTTTTCCTAACTCGGCCGGAATTTGTGTGCACCACCACCATGAGTACGGTGCTAGTACGTAGTATTATTACGTAGTAGTAGTAGTATTTTAGATAAGAACAGAGAAATTAATTACTGGTGTAGCGCTTAGAAAAACGTACACTTTAGGAAATTCTACTCACGTTTAGCTGATTAGGCCGTCCATAAACGATGACATTCTAGAGGGGGGTCGGCTGAAATGCGACGATAGACGACATACCAGGGGAGGGGGTTAGCAAAGAACGACGTCGCTTTTTTCGGAGTTTTAGGGAACTTTGATTGTATTATTTTCAATTTAAGTACATTCTGTCAAAGGTTTCTACAATGCGGAAAAGCTTCCCGGAGTGGTTGTAGGGATTTATTCTATTGATTGCGCAGTAAGCTAACAAGAAAA
This sequence comes from Sabatieria punctata, assembly GCA_030248155.1. Classification (NCBI taxonomy): domain Eukaryota; kingdom Metazoa; phylum Nematoda; class Chromadorea; order Araeolaimida; family Comesomatidae; genus Sabatieria; species Sabatieria punctata. Next base: position 17,131 of record JASANB010006660.1, read on the forward strand.
CATGGCAGTTCTGTATGTACTGCACTTTTATCGGGAGGGGGGTAAACCTAAAACAACGTCATCTTAGGGGGAGGGGGCTCCGAAAAATCGGGATTTTGAACGACGTCGTTTATGGACGGCTCCTTAACGCGAAAACAGCTTACTAAACCGAATCATCGATCAACTTTTTCGATTTTTTCAGATCAATTTTTCAGGTCAACATCGATTTTTCTCTATTTTTAATTGACCAATTTAGTATTGGGTATTGGGGGGTAAAAACCCCAATACCCAATACCCAATACCTGGAAAACACCCCAATACACCCAACACCCAATACCCAATACCAGTTCGCACTCTAATATGTATAGCAGAAAGTGTTGACCTACTTGAGCATACGTCTTAAGCAACCACACAATTGCTCAGTGTTGGGAAAACGTTACGGTTCCAGTACGGTTCTGTCTAATAGTTGCACCCAGCTACCAAATCAAGACCAGAGAGTAGAGTCTTACTGAAAAGCGCGAACTCGCTGCTGCAGGTGCCGGCAATCATGGGCTTCTTGGGCGCTTTGGCAACCAGAGCCTCGACCGGCTCCGGGAAAAAGTCGCCGTCTATCACCGGTCGCGAGTAGTCGGCCGACATCATTATCTTCATTATGTCAAAGTGAGCGGCCATCTGCAGTTAAAATAGAAGTAGTTCAAGCAAACAGTAAGCTGGAGGTGCCGGTTACATTGGCTCTGACAGCCTTGACGATGTCGTCGGTGGACTTGCCTCGCATGCATTTCAGAATGTCATCGGTGCAGCCGAGGCCGTGCGCCAGATTGGGAGCGATGCTCTTTACGTAGTCGTTGGTGTGGTAGCAGTAGTCGCAGTGACTCGAACCGCTCATTATGATCACCTGGTGGAACAGACCTGCAACTCACACTATCTACTTGTTACATTAAACAGTTCAGTCGGGGTGTCCGCCAAAACGTTTTTAACGGGGTTGTGCTGGAAACGTTGTAAATCGTCGGAAGGGGCGTGCAAAAATTTTGCATTTTTGAATGTCGTAATTTATACCCCTTACCTCCAGACGGCCCCTTACCTCAAGCCAGTTTATAATTCCCCGACCCAAAACTCTAAGTACAGGGTGGCTCATGCCTAGAATTTGGGCTCAGACCCCAACCTTCGGTGGATGCCAAGTGTTACTTTAACCACTAGTTATCATACATGGGCCGGGGGGTATACCCCTCCCGCTCGGCCGGCCATATCCCCCTCCCGGAGGGAGAAATTTTTCGCTTATTTAAGGCAAAATAGGCGTTTTTTTACCTTTTTTCGGGACCCCCACCCCGAGGTCTCCATACTCCCCTCCGGATTTTTCCGGCCCATGTATGCTAGTTATGCACTTGCACATGTTTACTTTGACGACGGACATGTGGAAGTGCATAAGTACGTAGTGGTTGAAGTGACAGACTTGGCAATACTTTTGAAAGTAGAAATTCTGACGATTTGTGAATGTTGTGTTAAAAATTGATAGGCGAACACAAAAGTTACAGCAAAGACGAAAAAACCTGACACAGATACACGACCCAATCTGTTACTAGTAGCGGCTCCAGAAATTACACACTGCCACAGACAAATCGTCCATTTTTAGCGTAAAATGTCAATGGTACTTAAATTTAGCGTTTCCGCTGGTGTTCTTCAGGACACGACACACAGATGCCTTTAGAAGGATGTTTTGTCAATTTATGCTTGTTTTAGCTACCAATTGTAATTTAATCGCTAATTTCATTAATTAAAATGTGACTAACTAAATGCAAATGCTTTGGCGATTTTTAAAGTTTCTTAATCGCATCTTGGCAGAGCCGGCAAACAGGCCACTACCCTTATCCAACCTCCCCTCCATCCCAGATTCAGACCTGTCAATCTGACAGCACCCTTTTACGCTGCCGTGGTATCTGCACAACACCTTTGATTTACCACTACCAACGATACAAAAAGGGACGTTCGGGGACTGAGGTGGTACCATATGGTGTCGGTACCATAAAAGGCGTTAAATGCCGGACTGTACGAGGATGGCTTACGAGGGGTGAAGAATAGCGGTTCATGCATAACGGAAGAAAATCGAGGAAACAGCAGCACAGATGGGCCGAAATTAACTGGAGCTCCGAGTTGGCACGGAGGGGGAGGTGGAGATTTCCCAAAAAAAGGTCGAAAAATGACTGAAAAATTGTTTTCCTAGCTAAAAACACAAAAAATCCCCGAAAGAAATGAAGACAAAAATTCCCCGAAAACAGGAAGGCCGGCCTATAATAGGAGCAGGAGCAGTGGCGTATCCAGGGGGGGGGTGTAGGGTGTGTACAACCCCCCTTTGCGGTGGAGGTAGGAAGAAAAAGTCTGTCAAAAATATAAGAAAGTAATGAATTATGTATTAAAACTGTCTATTTTGTACTCAGAATGCCTTCTAAATGCGTTTTTGAAGGCCAAATTTTCAAAATTTTCTCGCCCTGGTCGGGCAGAAGCCCAACCAGGCCATTATAAACTACTAAAACTTGTAATTTCTGCTAATTTGAAGCTCGGAATGCGTTTTAAACGCGTTTTTAAAGGCTAATTTTGCTCAATTTTCTTACCCTGGTTGGGCAGCGGCTCAACCAGGCACTTTCAAAATTTTACACCCCCCCCCTTTCCAAAATCCTGGATACGCCACTGAGCAGGAGGTAAAGAGACGGACCGCTAGCTTTAGGAGAATAGGCGAGAGCGCTGGCACTCTCAGCTCCTGAACTTTCTCCGAGAACAGTGACACGTTTGGGGTCGCCGCCGAACACAACCACGTTGTCCTGCACCCACTGGAGCGCAAAGGTCTGGTCCCAGAAGCCCCAGTTGCCCTTAGCCTCATCGTCGCCGGTAGAGAAGAAGCCTACAACGGTTGCAGCTGAGAGCGATGGCAGAGGTGAAAGGAAAGAAACAGACCGAAGGCCCAGGTGCGGTAGTTGGTGGAGACCACAATCACGTCTCTACTCACGAAACTCTCCAACAGACCGGCCCAGTCGTACTCGCTAGCAGAGCCGCTGATCAGCGAACCTCCGTGGATCCAGAACACCACTGGATAACCGTCTTTATCTTTGCTCTGAAAACAGTCTCTTATGTAGATTGCTAAGCTGCTCAGTCAGTGTCAGCCCCGTGCCAGGCAATACCGATCATTCTGCACAAGTTTTAAAGCCATATTCATAGAACTGCGCCTAGGTGTCCCAGAGTCCCTGATCGCAGTCATACATGTGCATGGGGGTGCCCGGGGGGGCGAAAATAAAAATCTACCAAACGTTGCTAGAGGCTTCTCGAAAGCCTCCAAATGGTTCTTAAGCAACAGAAATCAATTTTGGCAACTACGCACCCGTCCTCCAGGCAACTATGCACCAAACCCAAAAAATTTCCGCAACATTTCATCGAAAATTTCGATTTTTTGGCACAATTTGTGTTGGAAATCAGGTTTTTGGGCACTTTTTGTCAAAAATTCAGCATAAACTAGAATGTTTTGCTTTTAAGTAAAATTTTTGAATTTTCCGCCAAAACATTTTCAAACAATTCAAATTTCCCGCCAAAATTTGAATTTCGTGCCGAAAATTTGAGCATTTCGCCAGGCAACTACGCATAGAGACCTAAGTGTCCCCTTCTGAGCTGCGGACCATGCACATCATACATGTGCATGGTCGGCGGCTCAGGGAGGGACGGCCAGATCTATGTGCGTAGTTGCCTGGATACAGGTGCAAATTTTAGGTGGGAAATTCAAATTTTGGCGGGAAATTTGAATTTTTGCCCAAAATTTTGGCGGGAAATTTGAATTTTGTCCAAAATTTTGGCTGAAATACGAAATTTTCGGGTAAAATTCAAAAATTTGCAGTAAAAATCAAATTTTCGACAAAAAATTGCCAAAAAACCACTTTTCTGATAGAAACATTGCCAAAAAATCGAAATTTTCCAGGAAAATTTGAAAAAATTTCGGGTTTGGTGCGTAGTTGCCTGGAGGAAGGGTGCGTAGTTGCGTAGTTGCCAAAATTGATTTCTGTGGCTTAAAAACGCATCTAGAGGCTTTCTAGCAGCCTCTAGCAACGTTTGGTAGATTTTCATTTTCATCCCCCCCTGTCCCCCCCTGGGCACCCCCATGCACATGTATGATGCACATGTATGATCAATCCCAACGAACAAAATGAAAATTTAGCAGAAAATATCCCGCTGTTTAGCAAGCATTCTCAACAACTTTTTGGCAAGTAAATTTTCGAGCACATTTTTACAATTGTATAGAAATTCAAACACTACAATCGCTAAAATCTCCTGTAAAACAGCGCTTTTTACCGTACTTGAGCCCAAATTAGCGATTTTTGACGATTGTTAGCCGAAAAATTGCGACCTTTTTTTATTTTTGAGCGTTTTTAGTGCCCAACCCCGTCCCTAGAATTTGGGCTCAGGCTTCCGGCGCCAGGCCCCCAATCCACCTTCACCTCTTCGGCGAATGACCTGTTACATGTATGCTTTACTATTTGGAAACCAGACCCTCAGGAGCGTGCCCTATACTGATGCGTCTCTAGGGGTACTTTATATTTGGAGAACAGACCACCTGGGACGTGTCCTACACATACTCATATTTTTATCATTAGACTCGTTAGCCGAAGGGCTTTCAAATGATACCTATATAACATACCTATATTTGACGATTTGAAATTTTGGAATTTTGCCAAAAAATAATCGAGAATGGATAATTAGCTTGTTAATTTATAATTAATTATGACCGGTTCCAAATTCCCCTCCAAGCCAAGCTACACCTGATCCGAATCATCATATTTCTTGAATTTCTCTTGATTGAGCCAACCCTGAGCTAGTGCAACACAAAATCTCCCTTGCTTACACCTACTACATTCCAAATTTCCGCCATTTTTGCCAACCTTTAATTTAAGAAAGAAATTAATTACTACTTCAACTTGCTCTGACTACTTACTTACTGGTATTGGTCGGTTATGTGTCCCGTTAATCGGCCGGTGTCGCGTCAGATTTGGTCCGGGCAATATTTCGTCCGGCCGGACCAACTATGGCACCATATTTGGTCCGGCCGGACCAAATCTGATAATTTTGTGCCAGCAGATTCAGTCCGGGCACCGCAGATATGGTCCGGGTAGATGTAATAATTAAAGATAGGGAGTAAAACCGGCTTGGCTCTTCTGTCAGGCCTCTGATAAGAGGTAGCCAGCGGTCTGGCATCGCTGTGCGCTTTGTCGGGGTTGGCTATCGGTACGCTACTATTAGGCGATGCCGATTAGGCGATGCCGATTAGGCGACGCCGATGAGGCGATGGTACTATTAGGCGACAAAAAACATTAATATATTATAATAGTACCAGTTAGGCGGGCCTTCCGAATCAGTCAAGGGTCAAGGGGCCATGTTCAGCTGTAAGGCTAAATGTGCTGTTTTAACTATGCATGGCTAAGTGGCACTAAAATCATGTCTCGTTAATCTTATAACTCGTTAACTTATAGCTAAACAAGCCACCTGCCCTGACTGTTTCTAACTGAGATCCTGGCATTTGCCCCTATTCCCCAGCTTGCGTCGAGCACGCGAGCGGCCGTCGGGTCGGCCACATATTTTTTGGGTTGCTCTGTTCATTAACGCGCTGGATGCAGACGATGCACGACGCACCAATAACTTTGCGGAAGCAGCTCACAGAGTTTCGCAGCGAGAATTTGATGCGGCGCGTCCATCCATCTAGCGCTTTATAAATGTTCTGTGACATGCATACATGGGCCTGAAAAATGGGTTTAGGTTGGGGGTAGTCAAAATCCGAAAATTTGAGCGGTGTGGGCAAACCCCAGCCCATGTATGGCGACATGTGCAGAAATGTTTTCTTCTCTACTAATGAGTGCTCAGTGAGATGGAATTTATCCATCCTTGGTGTTGCACTTATTTTTTAAATGAGTCCTTGAAATTGCTTTGCTATTTTGTTATACTTTGTTTTAATTGCTGTTGTGCTGTTTGCATTGTTGTGCTATGTTTTAGTGGTAACCTATGTTGCCGTACGGATTTATAGAAAAAAAATTATTTCTGTCGCCTAATAGTACCGTCGCCTAATAGTACCGCTAAATCGCCTAATCGGCGTCGCCTAATCGGCATCGCCTAATCGGCATCGCCTAATAGTCCTGCTTCGGTTGGCTATGGAGGCAGAGCAATACTACGCGCTGGTTGTTTATAATAATTCTGATTCTGTGTACCCAGACTTTGCTTCTGAAAAATTGAGAAGAAAATAAGAAGAGACATTGAAGTCATAGCTGATTCGTTCTCCAAGCTTTATCTCAAACTAGCGGACCAAAATGGCCATTTTGTGGGCCATGGAAGCAAAGAATTGAATGAGATTGTTGAAAATTTGCATATAGATGTAGTTTTGATAGAGAAGAACGAATTTGAAGTCCGTTTTGCCCTAGCTCTCTTTCTTTAGAACCCTGTACCTTCCAGAGTATGACAAAACTCAATGTTGCTAAACATAAAATTTAGATACTGAAACATATGTAAAAATACGCGCTGAATCTCGTGGTGACATCCATTTTTTGTTTAAAATCGAAAATTCCATTTTTTTCTGACTCTGAAATATTTAAAGCGAAAAAAACTCAAATTTTTTGTCGTAGGAAAAGTCGTTTGAATGGCTTAAAAGATGCGCCATTTTGTCCTCTTTTGAATGGTGTAAAGATATCTAGGGGTTGGATGGGGTAGACGGGCCACTTTGGCCATCTGAATGCTCAAAAATAGATAATCTATTTTACTTTTTCTCAAAATAAATGCCTTAGGATTAACCAGGATGGATTATTTTTGAGCATTCAGATGGCCAAAGTGGCCCGTCTACCCCATCCAACCCCTAGATATCTTTACACCATTCAAAATGGGACAAAATGGCGCATCTTTTAAGTCATTCAAGAAAGAGAGCTAGGGCAAAACGGCCTTCAAATTCGTTCTTTTCGATCAAAACTACATCTACATGTAAATTTTCAACAATCTCATTCAATTCTTTGCTTCCTCATGGCCCGCAAAATGGCCATTTTGGCCCGCTTTCTCGTGCAGTGACAATTAAACAGGAAATTGTAATACCTGGACCAAATATGCCAGACCCGGACCAAATCTGGCACCATATTTGGTCCGGCCGGACCAAATACGCGGCCGGACCAAATATGGCGTGACACCGGCCGGCTTGCGGCCGCCGGTCAGCGAGAGGCGGCCATTCTTAATTGACTTTGCGTCGGCCGCTTGCACGCGCGCACATTAGCGGTATGACTTGGCATCAAAGGTAAACGCCAAAGGCAAGGTCAGTCCCAGTGACATTAACAAAGAATGCTCTGCTTATTGCAGCTAATTGCCTACGGGGCCGTCCATAAACGACGTCGTTCCAGAGGGGGGAGGGGGGGTCGGCTGAAATGCGACCATAGACGACGCACCAGGAGGGGAGGGGGAAGCAAAAAACGACGTCGCTTTTTTTGGAATTTTAGGGAACTTTGAATGTACTATTTTCGATTTATGTACATTCTGTCAAAGATTTCTACATTCAGAAAATCTTCCCAGAGTGGCTGAAGGGATCTATTCAATTCATTGTACAGTATGGCAACAAGAAAATATGACAGTACTGCATGTACTCAGTGTTGCCAGGTCTGCAGACCAAAAAACCCCTAAGTCAGAGAAAAAATACCCCCATAAAACCCCAGAATTTTCAAAATACCCCAAAAAATTCCCCCAGATTTCAAATGCACTTTTAGACCTGATGGAAGCTGAATTTCACATTCCAGCATAAAAAAGATATACGTAGTGAGAAACAGAAAGAATTAAATTTATTACATGTATAAACAACTAAATTGTAAATTATAATTCTGTAACAAATCACTCAAAATTACGATCAGACCAGGCATCAGACAGCAAGAAATCACAGAATTATGGATGAAATTTTCTAAAACCTTGTTTCTAGTTATGACACGGTTCTAGTTAACTTCACGTTGATTCTAATATACATTTTTATATAATTCCGCGTACCCACGCAATATTTCTAATTTTTTTTCACTGTTGCAAAAGAATTTCTAACGTAGAGGTTTGAAAGTTCCTCATAAAAGTTTTTCAGAATACAGCATGTCAAACCTCTATTTTTTTGGTCGACAAAAAATAACATTACATGTTTTCAAACAATGTGTTGAACTTTGATTCATCACTGGTAAAAAAATTTTTTCACTGTGGCAAAAGAATTTCTAACGTAGAGTTTTGAAGTTCCTCATAAAAGTTCTTCAGAATACAGCATGTCAAACCTCTATTTTTTTGGTCGACAAATCGATGACATTACATTTTTTCAAACAATGTGTTGAACTTTGATTCATCACTTGTAAAAAATAACGTTCGATCATTATTCCGAAGAAGAAAATTCTCAAAAATCCCGAAACCCCCAAAAAATCCCCCAAATTTTAGCAAATTCCCCCAAAATACCCCCAACCCCCAAAAAATTTCCAAATACCCCCAGATTTGTACCCCCAACCCCAAGATGAAATTTTCACCCCCAAATGGTGGTAAAATACCCCCAGATTTAGGGGTAAAACGCCCAACCTGGCAACCCTGCATGTACTGCACTTTTATCGGGGGGGGGGGTAAACGGAAAACGACGATGCCTAGGTGGAGGGGGTCCTCAGAAACGATGCAAGGCGATTTTCGGGGGAGGGGGGTCCGAAAAATCGGGGTTTTGGAACGACGTCGTTTATGGACGGCCCCTAATCGTTTTTTTCGGGGCAGGTCGTTTCCGGTACTTAACTCACTTACTACACACCTGTGTTATGTTATGTCACAACTAGGGATGGGACCGGTATAAAAATACCGTATACCGTATAGTATTTTCGATACCGTATAATACCGTATACCGTATAGTATGCTGCAAACGCTTTAAAACACCCCGTTACACTAGTATATCGCCAAGTTATGGTCAAAAACATAAATTATTTTTTGTGGTCGGCCTTTCCTGTGAAAAACACGGCTATTTTTGATTGTGATCTGTTTTGTAAGTAGTACTGTCTGTTTATTTAAAGATTTGAAGCTGAGCCGACAATATATTGAATTTATTTTGAATTATGCCTATTGTAAATATTAATTGTATTTTGGTTGGACAGATTAGCTTCACTTCAAATTAGTGAAATGCTAACCAAAGATACGTTGATTTTATTCAAAAGCAAAATTGCAGGTTTCTCAACATTTGACAAGTACTTGTAATATCACATTTTCCATTTCTAGGAAGCCAAAAAAGCTGCCATAAAGGTAGATTTTTGTGTTCTTCTAACCGATAACATCGTTTACAAAACCAAAAACAGTACTGGCACCTTTAAAAGCGCGAAACTGACATGAATTTACTGCAAAAATCTGGCTGATTCAGTTTTAACAACTATACGGTATTATACGGTATTATACGGTATAAAAAATACCGTATACCGTATAATACCGTATAGCCAAAAATACCGTATAATACCGTATGATACCGTATAATACCGTATACCGGTCCCATCCCTAGTCACAACAAACAAGCGAAGCTAACCGTTAATGGTTTTTCCCTCTTCCTTTGCTAGCTTCATTTCTCCTTCAATCAAGGCTCACACTCACACCCACGTGTATCCTTTCTTCGCTTGCTTGTGCCTTACCTTCTCAGACGACCTTTTCTTTTCATTTCTTTTGCGATTATCGGCCTCTTTCCCCCAACTGATTACGGTAGTATTTGACCCTTCACCCCAAGCGGCGATATTTATCCAATATGTTAAGCCCTTTATTTCCAACTAAAAGAGAGTATAGCAGTAGAGTCAAAATAGGAATGAGCGGGAAAATATACTATTTCTATTTTTCTTAAAATACAATAGGCCGTAAAGTTTGATCGGTTTGAAGCAGTGGCGTATCCAGGGGGTGTAGGGTGTGTACACCCCCTTTGCGGTGGAGGTACCGGGTTATTCCGTAAAAACGCCCATGGGCCATGGGCGTTTATTTAGTTTTGGCACTTTTCACATATTCTGTTCTAATCTGAATAAACGCCCAGGGGGCCACTATTGGGGGGGGCGTTTATACGGAAAAACCCGGTAGGAAGAAAAAGTCTGTCAAAAATATAAGAAACTAATGAATCATGTACTAAAACTGTCTATTTTGTGCCCAGAATGCCTTCTAAATGCGTTTTTGAAGGCCAAATTTTCAAAATTTTCTCGCCCTGGTCGGGCAGAAGCCCAACCAGGCCATTATAAACTACTAAAACTTGTAATTTCTGTTAATTTTAAGCTCGGAATGCGTTTTAAACGCATTTTTGAAGGCTAATTTTGCTAAATTTTCTTACCCTGGTTGGGCAACGGCCCAACCAGGCACTTTCAAAATTTTACACCGCCCCTTTAAAAAATCCTGGATACGCCACTGGTTTGAAGGTAGAAAAATCGCGACCTAGAGTGAGGGCGGTCCTGGGAGAGGTCGGTTGGCGGCACTGGCCGGTGGTTTGAGCAAACGCCCGACCCGCTCATACATTTCATCCTAACCACAAACAATAAGGATTTTATGTTTTATGAATTCACAATTCACTATTTACTCTAGTTTGGGAAAGTAAAACAGAACCTACTGTATTTATTCAAATTCATACTATTTCTTGCTTTTTTAGTTGGAAATAACATACTTAAGATTTTGGGCAAATTTGCTGTTGTTTTTGTAGTAACTTTTTGTCCTTTCCTTTCGGACTAGGAGTAACCAATGCTATAGAGCAGGAAGGGACAGAAGGTCCGGCAGCCTCCTTAACGCGTTCGCGTTTTCACTGCGGTTTCGGGGTGAAAGGGCCGACTACTGCCGCAACTACAACCCCGGGGCAATAGAAGGTTCTTTGGTTTTTACCTAGCCTGGAACCTACGTAAGAAGTCTAAGCGAGATGCTAAATCTATAAGTATTAAAAAAGGTGCAAAATATGTCGGCCATATGAGTTCTATATGTATATGTGTACCGTATGACAGTTTTGGTACAGTTTTCCAGTGCCCGTTCTGTAGAGCAAACAAATGCACCTAACTTAACCCACCAGCGTTAGCATAGCGTAGCAATCACAAGCATGGCTCTACTCGAGACAGTACACATTTACCTACATTGGTGATTGCCTATCTCTGTTCGTCTGTTTTGTTTGTTAATATAAATTCCTTTATGCCAACCTTGTCACCCAGCCGGTCATCAATTATAGTGACTTTGCATTGTAGGGCGTGGTTGTCCGCGTTAACTTTAGGTTTAAATTGGCCGGTTCACCAACAAATTTTGCACGTAGCCACCAATGTTGGTTAAATAGTTTTAAGATCGTGTAGTAAACACTAACTACTGTAACTAACCGGGTCCTTAGGAGCGAACACGTTCAGGTAAAGGCAATCTTCATCCGAAACCGGGTCGTCGTCGGGCGAAAACGTCCAGCATTTCTTCGAATAGGCCTTAGTCTCCAGAGGTTTTGTCCACGGATCCGGAGCCACTGGTTTCTATAACACAAGTGATTTGAGACCGATCATTGGCGTACCCAGGATTTTGCAACCAAAGTGAAAAAGCCTCAAAATGCAAAATTAGTGTCTTATTTCTGAGCGAATATTTCCCTATACCTCCGCCGGAAAGAGAGTGCCTAGTACCGCCATACATAGACTCGTTGGTTGGCTAGTGACTGATAGTACAGTACTTACCTTCCATCTAAGATCTCCCAGTGGTGGCTTGGCGAATGGTATTCCCATATAAGCGACAACCTGTTTTCCATTGTCCAATTTGAACTTCTGTCCCTTAATCGGCCCACTCTTTATGGTTGCTTCGGCATTTCCAGCGCTCTTGAGCCCGGCCTCGATCAGAGGCACTAATGCCAAAAGGACTACTACTAGGTTATGGAACATTAGTGCCTCGACGAAAGAGAGTGAGTCTAGAAAATAAGTTTTCTCTCAGCTCAAGTAGAAGGACGACCGACAAACTGAAAGGAGAGCTGCACTACAAACTGTTTATCTTCCGCGGTACAGTAAATCCTGAAACGGGAAACGACAGTGGTGCAGCTCAGAGACAAAACCGAGATAAGAGTTGGCCGGCAAAAACAGAACCGGTAAATCTGCGGTCAAACGTGTCCCGACGAACGCCTCCGGCCACTTCCTACGCGCGCCCATCCGACGAGTAGACCGAAAACCAACTCGAACACATAAATAACTTGTTCTCCGCGCTAAATTCACATCTATTTTTCTTATTTCTCTGCAAACAACGATACGTACATACATAGTAGACGAATACATAGGTAGTTTTATGCTTGACGAATGCAAAGCATGAACGTTAGTCTTGAATTGGAAAAACGTGCTGTGGAAAAAATCTATACGTCAAATTGATTAATTGCTTCAAACTATTTAAGGGCGTGATCTTGCCGTATCCTTTCATAACCCTTCGGCATGGGTGGAGTAAGAATTGGCCTACTTTAGAAGTGTAAAACCGCTCCGGAACTTTCCTAACTTTGTAAACAGCTAAACAAATCTTTGTGTTTGTGACAAAATGATGGAAACAATTATTGAGGAGCCAGATTTTATCGATTGTGAATCTCACAGCACATCTGTCAAATGTCTTCGCTTGCCACTCACGCAATTACAGAACTTTCTGTTGTCCTCTTCCAACGACTTATATTTGTCCAAATATTGTTACCACTGGAGCTGGAACGCTTTCAACAATGGATGCACAAACCATTCTCTCACTGAATCTGTTAATTGGTTGGCTCAAGCAGAGGCAGCAGTTCTAAGGACAGTGCTCAGTTCCGACTCCAAACATCAAATCCATTTTTCTTCTACTGAATCATTCTATTGTATGGCCGAAAATGCAGGCATTTTTCATTTTCGTGTCTCTGACTTCGATATTTTTCGTAGGCCAGCATTTTTGTTTTGTTTTAGTCTTTGGAGTTTAGAGTTTTGTGTCCATGGTCTGTTTTTTGATCAACCGAGTTGTAGTTTGTTAGAATCTAAGCTTCAGCATTGCCTTAAATACGGGATAACCGTTTCAAAGGCAATTGCTGATAAAGAATCCATACGTGTCTGCCCTTGTCAACAAGAAGACTTTTCTGAGCCTGTCATAGAAGACGATCAAACAATATTTGCGCTGCCTTATGACAAAACTTACCCGGTTAGCGACCTCACAGTGTCACAGCTAACAGTCAAAGCTCCCCTGACGATCAGGGATTCTACAGTTTTGACCATGTTTGTGAGATTGTTGCACGAAATATCGGGCCTGACCGATATCTTCATCAATTTTGGAAAAAGGGAAGATGCCGGTCAAATCGGTCCTTTGACCGCCGTCTCAGGACTGAGCAGTGAAGCTGCTGGAAAAGAATTTGAACTACTTCTGGTTGAGGTAGAAGAATCTTACGCAGATAAAAATACTAACACTGTAATGAAATCCTCTGTTTACTTTGAAACTTGTAATAGCTCAAAGTTACACGGCAGAACCACGTTTTGTGACCTTTCTCTCAGAGTTTCTCTTTCAAAGAGCGTAACTCTGGAATTTTCTTACAATAGCAACAGGTACTACAAAAGAAGTGTGAACCGCTGTGCTCAGTGGCTGCTTGCACTCTTGCGAAAGTTAAATTCGAAGCCCCAGATCGGGAAAAGCCTGAAAGCTATTTTTCGTTCTATATCTATCACTGTACACAGTGTTACTGCGGCTACACAATGCACATTGCGCAGACCTATTCCACTTACAATGTTGCAACAATGTGAACATATTTCCAAACAGAAGGCTGTGCAAAGCAGGAGCCAAACAGTCTCATTCAAACGTTTCACCGAGTCTTGCTTAGCCACCGGTGCTAAAATTTGCCAAACTGTCATATGCAGTCTAGCAAATGGGTCACTTGTGGACTGCGTTGTTGCAATGACACGCATAAAGTCAGTTGATGCTATAATCTCAGTTATGGCACCGATATTCATGGGAATGGCTTACGTTCCAATTGACCCCAAGGTCCCAAAGGACCGGAAGGACTTCTTACTGCAAGACACGAACTCAGTCTTTGCTATAGATGATGACTTGAAGGTTGGTGCTTCAAGTTTGGTGAAAAGGCGTGCAAATCGGCCTATCTGCACTGAATATGACCTCTTGTACCTAATTTATACTTCAGGGACTACAGGCAAACCAAAAGGAGTGAGTGTATCCCATAAGTCCATAATGAGCTATGTGATAACTATGCCAGAACAAGCTTACTTCATAAACTGCAACTCAGTGATCTTACAAAGCTTCAATTTCGTTTTTGACCCAACCATGCAAGAAATGCTGTCAATGACGTTGGGTGGGTGTTCTCTTTTCACGGCCACCGATCCTCTGAAACCACAAAAAGACCTCAATTACAGTCAGTGCACACTGGCCACTATTGCTGTGAGCATAGTGAATCAGTTGACTGCAGCTGAACTCAGGCAACTCTGCAAGCTTGAGTACAATCCCCGATCGGGAGTAGCGCTGCCTCAACCGTTGTTGAATCAACTCTTGACAAAAGGCTTGAATTTGATAAATCAATATGGCTGCACTGAAGCTATTGTGCACCAGACTACAGTGCGCAACCATTTGGGTGACAATTCTCTAAAGTTAGGCAGACCGCTGTCTAAATTTTTGCTTGTGGTCAGCAGAGATAATGGTTGCTCAGCAGTTCTGCCAGGTTCGCAAGGCGAGCTGTTGGAAGGCGGCGAAGGAGCAGCCAGAGGATTCATGAACCGACCAGAACTGACTGCGCAAAAGTTCGTGCCAGATGGTGTAAATCTGTTTGAGAATACGTTCAGGTTTGGCAGTAGATTGTACAAGAGTGGTGACATTGTAAAGCAGTCAAATGATGGCAACTTTTACCTTCTTGGTAGGACAGATTTCCAAATAAAACTGCGTGGACAGAGAATTGAACTTGAAGAAATAGAGTGGACTTTGATGAACCATCCGTCAGCAAGTGCAGTGGCGGCATTTGTCATAGGAGACGACGATAATGAGAAGAAAATTGTCTTAAATTACACGCTTGGACCTGACTGTGAGCCGTTATCCAGCGAAAGTTGTCGTGAATACCTGATCAGTAAGCTTCCTGCTCATATGGTGCCAAGTTTTATCGTGCAGGTTCAAAAAATGGTCTTGACACTGTCTGGAAAAATTGACAGGAAAGCGATGGCCAAGCAGTTCGAAATACCATACCAAGAACAAGCAACAGAGCAACCGAAAGATCCCACAGAAACGGCAGTTCACCGAATAATAGCAGAAATCTTGAAGCTATCAGATTTTGATATAAACGCCGACTTTTTTGCTATAGGAGGCAATTCCATTACTGCTGTGGTAGTAGCAGAAAGACTAGGCAAAGAAGTCAGCCCAGTAATAACTATAACAGACATCTTCGATAAACCTACTGTAGCTCAATTGGCGGCTAAAGTGCGTGAAGCAAAAACTAGGCAGCTTGAAAAAGTGAAATTCTTTCTGAATTCCACTTGGCAAGGCATATTGAAATCAGGAATTCAGTTAGCTAAACTACCTTTTTTCGAGCATGAAGCCAACATCCGCGACATTCTAGCATTCAGCAGCACACTGGAAGAAAAAGCTGGAGTAACTACTTATCTGGTTCACTACTTGTTGATGGAAACAACCGACGAACTGAGCCGGTTTTTGATCGGAGCTCTTTTTCCAGACCCGGCAAACTTCAACTGGACTCTCATTCCCATAACGATGAGACTAGACGCCAAAGTGAACATATTCTTTTTTGAGCTTTTCACTGCTTTTAATTTTCGGCCCTATGCTCCTTTATTTGAACAGCTTTTTTTTCGAATTAACTTGTTTTGTCTGGAACATTCGAATTGGCTGAAAAATAATGAAACTAAAGTAAAACATAGAGATGCTATCCTTAGGACCTTCTATCACGACCTGTCAAAAGCTTTTGCACATCCAAAAGACATTCATGTGCTGGCAGGCTATTCAGCAGGTGGAGGCCTAGCAGGGTACTTGGCTTCGGAAATAAGCAGAAGATGCGGTCACGCACCGTGTGTTTTTTTACTGGATGGAGGATCTTTTAGTGACATGGCTATTATCAACAGAACGCAACTGGCTGTAGAAATGCGACAGGTTATTCAAAGAAGTTTAGTTGAAACCGGTGAAAAAGCGGATACTTTGGCACCGGCTCACCGGGAAGAAGTAAAACGGTCAATGAAAAACGTTTTTCATATGCACAAATTGTTTCACGAGACCAATATCCCCAAAATCAAGGCTAAAATGTTCCAGTTCGCCAGTTCTGAGAAAGAAACATCGTACGGCATCGGCGACATACGTTGGAGTGGAACAGAAAAATTAAGGACTTTGGCCATTGACTCAAGCGTCGGAAAACACGAAACGATGCTGCAGAGCAATTTTAATGGCAAAGTTGCTATGAAAATGGCAGCCGCCATGGCTGAACTTGAGTATCTTCTGCTCTAGATTGATTACGTGTTGAATAAAGTTTATGCGAAAACCAGTCTCGTTCATGTTTCTAAGTCTAGTATTCTAGGTATTTGCATACACTTTATTGAGCATTTTGAATTTTTGCGAGTCGCGTCAGCCGCGTGACTAAAACTATTTTTTGGAAGCCCTATACAACAGGGTTGAAATTGTTTAGTAAAGTAAAAAGACCAGATACTATACGTATAGAGCAATCAGATTGGCAAGATTGCCATCAACGAAACCGAATGTACAATGCATGAATTGGGTTTATCAAGTAATAAAATTATCATAAAGACATTAAAAAGCATAACGCATTTTTCAGCAGTCAACCCGCCATATGTAACTTATATTGATCTGGTACTAACTGAAATCAACCAACAATGAC
The DNA here is from genome assembly GCA_030248155.1 of Sabatieria punctata. Taxonomy (NCBI): domain Eukaryota; kingdom Metazoa; phylum Nematoda; class Chromadorea; order Araeolaimida; family Comesomatidae; genus Sabatieria; species Sabatieria punctata. The sequence goes on from JASANB010006660.1 coordinate 33,935, forward strand.
TAAGAAAGAACTGCCTATCAAACAGTGTACTTTATGCAACACCAACCAAATGGTCCTTTTGTAGTGGGCAAGCAAGCAGCAACAATTTATAACAACTGAGCACAAAAAGCACCAGAATAGAGAAACGACATGCCACAAAACAAACAAGCACGGTAAGGCAATCCTAGCTGCCAGAAAATGAGCAAACATGTGGAATGGGTTCTGTGTAGGTTTCTTTGAACAACATTTTATACTTGATCTCTGACCATATTAACGAAAACATGCTCTAAAGTGGTCTGTGAGACAGAGAAGTCCTCAACGTTTTCACTGGCCTTTAGATTATCTAAGGCTTCAAAGAGCTTAGAGAGCTGCAGGTCTTCTGCAGGGATCACCAGCTCCAAGAATGCTTGATGCTCCTGCACTAGCTCAGTTTGCTCAAACTCGTCCTTGACCTTGGCCAGAATTCGTTGCACATCAGCACCAGTGCCCAGTCTTAGTCTAATGGTGTAGTTATTGCCGTGTTGGTCTTTGAGATACTGCACTCCACCCATGCAATGGAAGAGGCCATTGACCATGATGACCAGTCTGTTGCACAAGGATTCCACCTCCTCCATGGAGTGAGAGGTGATCACTGCTGAACATCCATGTTGCATGGCAATTAAAAGAGTATTCCAAGCTCCTCTGCGAGCTTCAGGGTCCAGACCAGTTGTCATCTCATCCAGAAAAATCACACTGGGGAAGCCCAGCATGCTGATGGCAAAGTTGAGCTTGCGCTTGTTGCCACCTGACAGGTCACTGGACATCTTGCCCAGATGGGGAACCAGACCCACTTCCTTAATCAGCAAGTCTATTGCCTCATTCCTTGCATCATCAGGCATGCCTCTGATCCTTCCATAGAGCTGAAGATGCTCAGTTGGGTTTAGCTTCTCGAACAACACATCATCTTGAGGGCAATAGCCCATGTGAGGGCCAACCATAGAGGGATCCTTCTGAATGTCATAACCCATGATGTATGCTTCACCTTTGGTTGGCTTGCGCCATCCCGTGAGCATTTTGAAAAGCGTTGTTTTGCCTGCACCATTCATTCCCAACAATCCAAAGCATTCTCCCTTCCGCACCCCAAACGAGACATCAGCAACTGCCATCTTCTTGTTTGATTCAAAGTACTGGACCAGATGCCGGCCTAGCAAGGAGTTGGTTTCATTCAGGGACTCGAGTGAGTTGTCCAGTATGTTTCTCTCTTCAACAACCACATCAGAGTTCTGACTCTTGTTTTCTGGTTCTGGAATTTTGGCTCCAACACCCCAAGCGATCTTCAGATAGCCCATTATGAATCGAACTATGTAGTTTCTTTCTTGGAGGAATAGAAGCAACACCATTACAGCTATGTTTATGAGAGCAGCCAAGAAACGGTAACCAAGATTGCTCCAAGCGAATAGGCCAACGCTTGCAGTTGCTGTACCATAGGCATTTAATGTAGCAGTCAGTACACTCTCGGCCATTCCATAGGGAGCAAACAGGCATTGTAAGGGGAAGTTTATCCAAAAGTAATAAGGTTCGAAGCGAACAGCAACTGACAGAATGGAGGCCATAGCAAGAAGACCACCCAAGTCGAAAATAACAGTGATAGCATTGTGTGGTTTGTCAATGAATGTGCTCACAAAATAGGTAAGCAGAGTGATCTGCACACCATATAACACACCCATTATGATGAAAGCACCCAACTGCACCTTGACCACACCAGAGAAACAAGCCAGAATTATTGTAGCGACCACAAATGGTGCAAAGTAGACCAGATAGTCAATTAAAAAGTTTGCCAGCCAGTAGATCCACTTCTTTAGCCCCATGGCATGCTGGAGTCTCTTGTTTCCAATTGCCCTTTCAGGGCATAGAACCATCACAGCTAACATCGGGTTTAGAAAGAGCACCACTGCCAGAACTGCACAGCAAACAGCCACACTCATGTAGTCCCCAGAACTGAACAAATCTTGACTCTTTGTTTCTTCTGCTGAGACAAGATTGATCTCTTCAGTGTAGAAGTTGATTCCATACTGACCAGCCTGGCCTGGAACTAAGGCTTTCAATGCAGCAGTGTTGTATGCACTGATGAACAGTAGTTTCAGTCTGTCCAAAGTCCACAGGATGTGCAGCTTTGATTTGCCAGCTAACTCAGAGAAGACACCTTGAAACTCTGTAGGAACTGTAACAATGTCTTCAGGACTTGGATTGGTGATGATAATCTCTTCAATGCCGCCAACAAGATGTGTGACTGGGTGCACTTGCATGTAATCAACCACAGTCTGATTGCCCAATTCTATTAGTTTCTCACCAGTAGCAATTCGTCCAGATTGCACACCTCCACAAGCTTCTTTCAAACACTTATTACCAATGCCATTTGCTTTCATGTTGTCAAAGAAGCTGTTCTTCGGTCCTTTGTAGAAGACAGAGCTCTTCTTAGTTTCCATGGCCCACAGATCCATTGCCTGGGTTCTCCTACTTGGTTTCAGACCAGCTAGAGCTGCACCAACTCCAGCAGCAATTAGCACTCCAATTATTGGAATGAGCAGTTGCATCAGAACCCATATTTTTCCTCGCATAGCCAAATCAAACCGTTTCCGAAGTGTAGCAATGAACTGCATGGTGTGCAGCTGCGATCCAGTTTGCTTGGTTGTGTCAACCTTGGAAAGTGGATGGTCCAAGAGTTCGCGTTCAGTTGGGATAGCCCCGATCTTACTGCCATGTGCAACTGCCTCTGAAACTACATTGAAGAACACGTGCTCCATGGTGGACTCAGAAATGCCAAAAGAGATTATATCCCAGCTGCTGCCATAGTCCTCAAGATACCTCAGAGCTTCAATGAATGCTGGAGAACGAGCTGCCTCAAGGGATACCTGCAAACTGGTCTCTGTGTCACTGTGGCTTGATACTGATATGGGGACAAATCTTTGAAGCTCAGATTCCAGCCCATCGCCATCGATTGGTTTCAGGTGTGCACACTTGATGAAGATGCCAGAACCAAATTTCGATTTCAGGTACATGGGGCTGCCAAAACATTTCAATCTTCCTTGGTCTATTATAGCAATTTTATCTCCCAGAAGATCAGCTTCTTGCATGTAATGTGTAGAAATGAGGATGGTTGACCTGCTTCTGTACTGCAGAATCACATCCCATATGGCTCTACGTGAGAAGGGATCGATGGCTGATGTAGGCTCATCTAGAATGATGGTCTTGGGGGTACCAAGCAAAGCGATGGCTATGCTGAGCTTGCGTTTCATTCCACCTGATAGCTCTGAAGAAATAGTCTTTTGTTGGCCTGGCTCATTCATATTCATCAGACCAAAAATGTCATCTGCGTATTTTTTAACTTCAGCTCTAGGCATGCCTCGCAGTTCACCATAGAACCAGATGTGCTGGGCAGAGTTCAGATCTGGGTAGAGAATGTCATGCTGAGGACAAAATCCGAGGTTTTGACGAATGTCATCCATCTCAGTATTGATGTTCTTTCCATCAACAGTGGCGGTACCATCAGTTGAGTCAATCATTCCAGTCAACATGTTCATTGTGGTGGATTTTCCAGCTCCATTGTGACCCAGAAATGCTGTTATTTGATTATTGTAAAAGGTGACAGTCAGCCGGTCCACTGCAGCTTTCTTTCCATATTTCTTGACAAGGTTGTCTATGTGAATGCCAGCAACAGGGGTGTCATCAGTTGGCGTCATCTCAATGTCTGCTGCTGCCTCAACATCACCATTGGCATAATCGGTCTTGGTCTTATCAGTTCTGTTCAGAAAGCGAGCAGAGATCCACTTCCAAATGAACTGATGAAAAACGCCCATGTATGAGTAGATGATGACTGACACAAAGAACAAGAGAATGCATCTTCCAACACTACTGAACTCATCATCAGGCACTGGGCTGTAAGCCAGATTTCCCCAGCCGATGCCTTCTCCAGCTTCTTCAGCTTGGACAATGTAGCTGAAACACGTCATCATGTTGGCTTGTGGCAGCACTATGCACAGCAGTGAGATGATGACGTTTCTCCACCCAAACCAGCCTATGGTAGCGTTGAGTTGGCAGATCTGTGGGATCACATAGCCCAGCACAGCGAAGAAAGTGGCGTATGTAAAGGACCTCGCCTCACTTGTGGCTATCCGGGAGATAAAGAACGCAACAAACATCAGGTTACAGCCGTACAAGAGCATACAGAACCACAGAACTGTAAAATCGGTATCAGACAATATCTCAGGCTTGGCAAACTTGAAAAATACAGCCAGAAAAGTGCAAATCGGAACAATTAGAATGCAACCGAACAGGAGCCAAGTTGCCTTGATAAGCCAAGGGCGCACACCAGAAATAACCAAGAATTCGTCCAGATGAAGCATCTTTTCCTCGTTCAACATGCAGGTCATCAGTTGCATGAAGATGACGACTCCAAACACGGCAGACAGACTGAAAGCTTGACTCACGCCTCCTAACACGATCGGGTTCTTGCCGCCGCGCTTGGGCAACTTCTTCACGGCAATCTGGTATGCGGGAGACTGTCCACTGAGCTGCTTGATGGCCGTAGATTCGACTAGAGTCTGCAGAAACACGACAGCATCTGACTGGCGTTTGTCCGTATGGGCGATGATTTTGTAGCTGAAAAAAAAGCTGGATTAGCAAAGCTCGGGAAAAAGACTCAGTTTAGCTGACTAACGTTTTGATTCAGACCACAAACTCCTAACTCATCAGTTATTAGTTCAATATAAGCGTACCCATGCTTACCTAAAATTCTTGCCAACGTTTCGCAGTTCAATTACTGCCCAAGGTGGCTGTTGAGAGAGATTCATATGTCTCGAATGGTTGACCGCAGTTTCCTGATCATCAAATCCTTTCATTCTAAAATCAATCCCGTACTCAATTAGCGGCTCTATCGTTTTTTCAATCGTCACCTCTGACTTAAAGGTTCGAAGCATTTCTTGAGCAAGTACACATCCTTGACCGTCTCGTAGAGAACCTTGAACGGTCCAGATTTGTATGGCTGATCTGGATTGTCGATCAACTTCAACTGGCGATCGGTCTCCTTCCCCAAAGCGTCCATAAAGGCCCGGTTTTCGCCGTTCTGGGGGAAGAAGAGCAGATGTCCATGGAAAACCAAGTCATCAGTGGACAGCTCTGCATAATCTCCAATCTTAGTTCTATTGCATCTCTGCTGAGAGAACGGCTTAACAGAGTCGCAGAGAACAGTCCGATTTCGAGTCAAAATTCCTTCAAACAATTCGTAGCTCGGAGTATAGGACGCTTTACTGCCGCAGTGGCCTGGTTGGTCGCAGGCCAGTGACGCCAAAACGTAGGGAACCTTGCCGGGTGGGAAGACCGCCGATTCGTAGTTGCAAGGGGCCACTCTGATGTCTTTGCTTCCCACGTAAACAAACAGTAGCACCGACAGAGCTACCGGTACAATGACCATGAGGGTGGCGAACACGTAGTGCACTTTTAAGGTGATAAAGCATTTCCACAGCAGAGCCCATAGTTGTCTCAGTTTCGGAGAAGACATGGCTGTCCTGAAACATTTGTACTTAATCAGAAGTTTTAGAAATTTCTAACGCTACTTCCAATAATCGCGGAGTTTCTTCCTACGTAAGAATGGCAGCGCGCAAGGTAGACGCAAATAATATTTTTTATAATTCAACTCATTGGCTTTGTGAGAGTTCAAACTTTCAAAAGCACTAGGATAAGTGATCAAGTTCACTAAGTGCTAAAATGTAACTCTGATGTTTTAGCATACTACAGTGTACTGTATACCGACGAGTTTAAACAGTGTGTTAGAAAACACATACTGTACTGTTCAAATTGTACTGTACCTAAGGGTCTGGGCAAATTTTCCAAATTTTCCGATTTTGACTACCCAGACTCTGGGGGGTTACCTGACTGGTCTGTCGACGAGGGTAAAACCACTTAGACGATTTTTCAGGGCCCCTAAGATTTTTGGGAAGCAAATTTTGGACCATTTAAAACATATTACAATCTCATCCACATCTACATATATTGCAAACCGGAAGCCAGGTATAGTAATAAAGTAAAAATTACTTAAAAAATTGTTATTTCTCCGAAATTTGTCATAAAAACGCACTTGTGAGAGTATTTAGTTGACTTCGTTGGGAGACATTTATTTAATAGGTTATCCGCCGCCGAAGGGGTGGATGGCGGAGTTTGGTGCTCGCCCGGCCGGGGATGGTCTGAGCTCAAATTCTAGGGAGGGGTTTGGCACCAAAAAACGTTCAAAAATCGCAAAAAATCGCAATTCGTCGGCTAAAAATCGTCAAAAATCGCTAATTTAGGCTGAAATACAGCTAAAAAGTGCTGGTTTACAGGCGATTTTGACATTTTTTTGTCTGAAATTGTAAAAAATCACAAAAATCTGCTCAAAAAATTACTTGCCAGGAAATCTTTCCCCATCCTGGGGGGTCTGGCCTAAGTAGGGTTGGGGGCAGACCCGTCGGACCTCCTGTTACATGTATGCTTGTTAGCAATTTTTGCATGAATACTATACAAAAATATTCGACATTTAGAATTTGATCTAATTTTAACTAAAAATCTATAAGAGTAGCTAAAATTCGTCAATTTTGCCCTGTTTAGTGCTATTCGGTATTATTATACATTGTATTTAAAATATACAGAATTCGAATAGCACTAGTAATCAAATTATTCGGTTTAAACCGAATAATACCGAACTTCGGTTGCATCGCATCCCAAATTACAATACAGCGTAAAACCACGACCAACTAACAAAGGCGCCGCAGCATTGCTTAGCAAGTATGTTTTCTGAAATGAAATGAAGTATACAATCAATCTGACTAGGTTAATACGTGGCACCAACAGCGCTGCATGACCTAGAGCAAGTAACAGACACAAACGCAGACAAAACACCGCGCACCGTACACAGTCTATAACTGGTCAGAACCGGTCTACTGGGCAGATTTTTGTCAACTACGCTCCACATTTCTAACCGCCAGCGACTTCTAATCAAACTTATCTGTTTACAAGCGCACAAGCACATATTGTACTACATAGAAATCGGTTCTGTGAGCCGGTTTTTGCGTCTAATCGGGGGCAAGCCATCCTCGCGTGAGGCACAACCGCCAATAGAGGCAGTTAGTTGCGGACAGCAGAGTGCCATGCGAGGCTATTATTACAACCGCCACAGCAAAGGCAGCCCTCCTTGTTTACCAGAGGCAGCCGTTCGCACTAGACTAGGGGCCTCAGGTCACAGACACAGTGAGGTTATAGATTTTCTAGTATAATAGTACACCTGCCACACAATAGCGGCTTTGCACGGTTCTCTACATAAATACACCGCAATCTACATTAATTCTCCTTCACTAATACTCCACTCATTACATTGCATTCTGGCGTTAGACCACTGGCCGTTGCCAACTTGAAAGCGAAAACCGGTTTGCACTGGTCTATATAAGCCCGGGCAGCAGAGGTCACGCCAGAATGTGTTATTTTGGCCGTGGCCGTGGCCGTCGTTGCCTCGCTGCCTAGCTTTGTGACGTAGCTGCCGCGCTGCACTGTTTTGGGCCCATTGCTTTGGGTGTCTGTTTCGGGCTGCCAAGCCCGCTGTCGGCTGCCAAGCCGTTTTCGTGTGCCATGGCCGAAGTGCCTGGTACTCCGCGCACGCCAGGTCGCGGCGAACCTCCGCCTGCTGATGAGGTGTTGGGACGGCGATCTCCAACCCCCCACGGGCACTCCGATGGCCGGTCGGATGATGATTCTGACGCCGAGGACTCTAGCCGCCGCCACCGTCTTGATGATGAGTTGTCGGTCATTCGTCACTCTCGTGAACGTTTTCTCTCGGCTAGCCGCGCCGAGCCGTCTGCTGGTCGGGATTCTCCACCGGCTTCTTTAGCAGCCCGTGTTGGCTTAGACTTCAGTTTTCCGGCACCGGTGTATGAGCAAGCGGACCCGAACGCCGTCACTTTGGAAGGCTCGGTTACTTGTGCTCACTTGGCTCGGTTTCCGCTGGGGGCCACTTTGTCATCCGATCTCCGCAAGAGCATGCGCGCCCAACACCACGTGGTGTCATCTCCGTGTTTGCGGCCCCCTGTGCCCGACCAGCCTTTGCTCGCTTTGCTCAACGAGTGGGGTACTGAGGTCCCCATGGCCAAGGACCGCGACTTACAACGCGTTCACGAACGGGTTCTGGATGTTTTTCATCCACTTTTTGTCTTGCACGAATTGTGCGAGTCCAAACGTGAGGGCTTCATCCCTGCTGCCAGTGTCATGAATGCGTTACATCATGCCTTCGTCTATCTGGGCGCAGCCACGCAGTCTATCACCGCCCACCGGCGCTCTGTGTTTTTCCGCGCTCTGGACTCTGTCCTGTCTCGCAGCAGTCGCGCACGAATGCCGTCTTTGCTTGGACCCCGTTTGGGCCTTAAACACCTTTTAGACACTACTCCGTTGTCTGCTGACGGGCTCGTTACTAACGGCGCAACTTCTTCCCCAGCTCTGGTCGGTACGGCGCTGATGCAACAATTACAGGAACGTACCAAGGGAGTCGCAGACTTTGCGTCTACATTCAACATTATTGCGGGTCAGGTGACGGGCCAGGACCCTCGCTCGGTGAAGCGCAGTGCTCGCCGCTCGGACCGAGACCGGAGTTTTGAACCTCCGCGCAAACAGCGTACTACTTTGTTCCGTCCGGTTTTTACACGTACGTATGTGCGCTGTTCCAGAATTTCGCGGCCCTCGAGACAATCAAGCTGCGCAGTACGGTCGACCAAAGCGCGATCGAGAGTACCTGTCCCAGCCCCAGCGCTTTCGACAAAGTCACAATCGCCAGATGCCGGCCCCTCGCGGGAAAGGACGCCGGGTGGTGGAGCACACTCAGGGCCCACCGAAAACGTGAGTGACGTCTTAGACTTACCATATCCGTCTGGCAGTATTCCCTCCCAGGTAGCGGGTCGCATTCGGTTTTTTCTATCAAACTGGCAATGCATCACTTCTGATCCTTACTTACTTCAGATTGTCCAGGGCTATAAGTTAGAATTTACTGCTGTGCCCTTTCAACCATCTCGACCTAGACCTCTCCAGTTTTCGGCTGTTGAGTCTGCTCTCATTGCTTCTGAAATACAAGCTATGCTTGACAAAGGGGCCATTGAACGTGTGCCTAGTTCAGATGCTCATTTTTATAGCCAGCTGTTTTTGCGCTCTAAGAAAGATGGCGGTGTACGACCCATTATTAATTTACGGGCGTTAAATCAGTTCATCCTGTATGAACATTTTAAGATGGAGGGTTTACATTGTTTGCCAGCTCTTATCACCGCTGGTGCTTTTGTCGCTAAAGCCGACCTGAAAGATGCTTATTTTACTATTCCGATCCACAAAGATTTTCGGAAATACTTGACTTTTGAATGGGATGGTCAGGCCTATCAGTTTCAGTGTTTGTGTTTCGGTTTAGCTTCTGCTCCCCGCATCTTTACAAAAATTTTGAAACCAATTTTGTCTATTTGGCGACGCCATGGCATTAAAGTCATTTGCTATTTAGACGACTTTCTCTTTGTCAATGAGACTTCTACTGGTTTGTTGGCAGACATTCAGTTTTGTTTGTCCATGCTTTGTCGGCTTGGCTTCATTATCAATGAGGCTAAATCTGCATTAACTCCGGTTCAACTGATAGACTTTCTGGGGCTTACCTTAGACACTAATCTGTTATCGTTGCGAGTCCCTCAACATAAGATCGACCACCTTGTTGCTGCCAGTCGCCTGCTCAAGGCTGCTAATTTGGTCTGTTTGCGTGATCTTGCCCGCTTTATTGGTAAAGCTACATCGGTAGCCAAGGGTTTGCTTCCCGCTACCTTGTTTCTTCGGGCTTTGCAGTTGGACCTCATTTCGGGTCTGCACTCTTTTTCTTCTTACGACGCCTACATAACTCTGTCGTGTGACGCTCGCAATGAGCTAGACGGTTGGATTTCTCAGATTTGGGCCTGGAATGGTCGGAATTTATTCCCCACTGATCCTGATATTGTTATTGCCAGTGATGCATCTAAATCTGGTTGGGGGGCTGTTTCTTCTTCCTCGGAATGTTCTGGGTTCTGGTCCCCTGAGGAGGCTTCTAAACATATAAATTTTTAGAGCTGTTTGCGGCCTTTTTGGCGCTAAAGTCGTTTCTCTCCAACCAACACGACCTGCATGTCCTGCTTCAACTGGACAGTCGCGTGGCAGTCGCATATCTCAATCGTCAAGGGGGCACCAAATCTCCAGAGCTGTGCCATCTTGCAGTTCAAATTTGGCGCTGGTCCCTCTTAAGGGGGCTGTCCCTCAGTGCGCAACACGTAGCCGGTGCACTGAATACGCATGCGGACCGTCTCAGTCGCAATCCTCTGGAACACAGCGACTGGCGCCTTCATCCAGGTCTCTTTCGTCAGCTAAACAGGCTGTTCGGCCCTTTTCGGATCGATCTGTTTGCAGCTCGGCACAATGCACAGCTTCCTCAGTTTTTCAGTTGGCGCGCGGATCCTTTCGCTCTAGCAACGGATGCCTTCAGTCAAGTCTGGGGCCAGGATTGCGACTACGCATTTCCACCGTTCAGCCTTCTTCCTCGGGTGTTACACAAAGTGGTCATGGATCGAGCGACTCTGCTGTTGATCGCTCCCATTTGGCCGGCCCAGCCTTGGTATCCTCTGTTGCTGTCCCTTCTCTGGGCTCCTCCGATTTTGCTTCCGCAACATCCAACTCTGCTTACCAGTCCGATGGGCCGGTTTCATCCTCTGCTCGAAACTCGTTCTCTGGCTTTAGCGGCTTGGCCTATCTGCGGCAATCCCTCCGCCAACAAGGCTTATCTAGACAAGCTGCCTGCTATATCGTTGAGCGCTTCGCATCGGGCACTCAAAAGCAGTACAATTCGGCCTAC
>JASANB010006661.1:0-20247 GCA_030248155.1 Sabatieria punctata
ATACAGGGTGTCTCAAAAAAATGATCACATTTCTTTTTACTGCCATTTCCGCAAATTTTGACCAAATAGGCTGAAATTTGGACCATAGGTGCCAAAACTCGCGCAATTTTATGTGTTAAAGTTTGGTGCACTAGGCTTGACTCATTCCCGAGAAATTTCAAAAAAAGTGAAATTTGTTAAATCAATAGTGAAAGCCGGTCACCGAAAAAATGATCACATTTCTTTTCACTGCCATTTCCGCAAATTTTGACCAAATAGGCTGAAATGTGGACCATAGGTGCCCAAACTCGGGCAATTTTATGTGTTAAAATTTGGTGCACTAGGCTTGACCAATTCTCGAGAAATTTCAAAAAAAGTGAAATTTGGTAATTTCAATACCAAAAGCCGGTCACCGAAAAAACGTTACATTACATTATCGCCTAAACTCTAACGATAGCGTTGGAGTTCATGCGTCAACTTTTTACACACGAATTACCCTGAACTTCTGCGTTTACACTCCAAATTTCATCCAATTCCGTCAAAAATTAGAAAAGATATAGGAAAAGGAAATGTTTCCATTTTTCGGTGACCGCCTTTCACTATTGAAATTACCAAATTTCACTTTTTTTGAAATTTCTCGGGATTGAGTCAAGCCTAGTGCACCAAACTTTAACACATAAAATTGCCCGACTTTTGGCACCTATGGTCCAAATTTCAGCCTATTTGGTCAAAATTTACGGAAATGGCAGTAAAAAGAAATGTGATCATTTTTTTTGAGACACCCTGTAGTTCAAGCAAAGACCACGTGAAGAACAAGCTGAAGCCGATGGAACAGAAGGTGCGAGTGCATATTAATGATCTAGAATGCTTTACCCAACTATCCCATTGGCAATGTACAGTACGTACGATGAAAGCATACGATGTTTTAGCGGCCGAAAAGTTCTGCAAATTGGCAGCCGTCGACACAACGGAGTTTCTAGATGCTCTCCTCAAGCTACGAGTAAAGGTCGGAATGAATGAATGAATGAATGAATGAATGAATGAATGAATGAATGAATGAATGAATGAATGAATCAATCAATCAATCAATCAATCAATCAATCAATCAATCAATCAATCGTTTGCTGGGCCACAACACTGTATAATACAGTTGACACAGTTTTACTGCAAATGGTCTCCAGAGAAGAGAACAAAAAACTGTGATTGGCTTGGAATCAACTGCCCATCCCTTCTATAAGGCGTGCCGGGATGGCCAACTACAATGTATACCGTCGTGACCAGCGCCAGCTGCGCTACTTCCGTTGGGATCATAGGGTGCCGCTCGAGGCAACAAAGCACTCTGAACGCTTGTATTTCTCCGGCAACAGCCCGACCGTTGGCCGGCAGAGTTGGTGTAGTGGTTTAGGCCGCATGGCCACTGTGCGCGACGTTGTGCGCTCATCCACTCGGCGCGGCAAGTTTCTTGCCGCAAAGAGTTGGTTGTCGGCATAACGCTCCACCCAGGCCACCGAAAGCTGGTTACAGCGAGTAGGTAAAATGGGAACCGACTGGATCTGCCATTGCACCTATAAGTCGCTCCAATAGCATGCCACGTTGGAAAAGAAGATCAATGACGCCAGGGGCTGTCTGAGTGAGAGACCAGCAATAAGGCCTATACCGGTTTAGTGCTCTGGCCGGGCGGCCGTCGGGAGCTGTCAGCACCATGACGTCAACGCGCCAGGCACTCTCTTAGTACCTGGCGCCCAACAGCATGGCTAGAGTGGCTGGCAGTGATAGAAGGGAAACGTCCGAGATGACGAACCACGGGGTTGCGCAATGGACCGCATAGGTCTGAGCGTAGGGCCGCAAGGTCCCCCCGCACATCGGATCAGCCGGACCGTACGCCCACGTTCGAGGTGGTTGCCTCGAGTTGGTTGCAGCTGCGACTGAATGGCCTGATTTCGGTCACATCCGATTAGTTGTTAATGAAGATATTCGAGGTGGTTGCCAAGCTCTCCTTCTTTCTCAGCAACGGCTACTGTGTGCTAGCAGAAGTGGCTGCAGCGATAAGGAACAAATCTGTAGGCTAATTTCTTAATAATGCCTACCCCGCTAACCAAATTAGGAGCAGTGACAGAACCAAATGCCGATCGCCTTCTTTGTATTCTGTAGTTTCGTGCGTTCTCGACTACAGTGTAGACCCCTTCAGAATCAGGATGCTTCAGATACGCAGATTTGCTGAGGATAGCGCAGGCCTTCTGGTCGATCGCTAGAAGAACGTCAGGCCGAATTGGACTGAGCAGTCCGGTAAAGGCATCCAGCAGTGGCACTGACAACACAAACTCGCTTAGCAGCCGCCGAATGCCATCAGGTTCCCGCTTCTCGAATCCAAACATCTTCAAAAAATGCCAAACAAGCTTGAAGAGTGAACAGCAACATGGAATTTTCAAAACAGGTTTAGAAGTTAGAAAGCAAAAACGAAAATCAATATGAACTACGTAGGTAGGTACCATAAATTGAGAAGCAAATAAAGCTGAACTTTCGGCAAGCGATTTTAGGCAATTGTGGAAATTTCAACGGTTCTGGTAGATTGTTATTGAAAAAGATTTAGATTGAACACGGTAAGCAATGAGCTGTATTTATGAAAATGAAATTAACGTATGTTTGTCGACCTCAGAATATGTGGGAGAAGGTTACGAATCGGAATCTGTCGTCAAATCAACTAACCGCTTCTTATTATTGTCCGGTAACTTGGGTTGTACCCGTTTGGAATGAACTTCCAACTTCTGTAGTAAATGCACGCACGGAGTCAAGTTTCAAAGCTAATGTCCAATTATTGGACTTGACGAAATTTAGTAGGCAACGGGCACTAGCCGGTCCAACGGCCCAGCCGCCCCTTGATCTGCCTGTTATTGTTCTGTTCGGACTTATTCAATAAAACTTGAATTGAGATAAAAAAAACTTCGACGGTGACAGCCCTTCAGCTATATCCTTAAGTGACGACTGTGAACCAAACATTTTCCCGCGTTCATACTAAGTTCCAACAACAAGCAAACCAGCAGCGCCTAAGGAGGGGAACTACATAACAAGTGCATGCGCGGCCGGCGGCCTCTGGCGCTGTGTGAGATGTGTGACAGAAGTGATGCATTCAGGCTCCGCTCCGCCCATATCCGCCTTAGCACCGTCGGTCTCATCAAACCAGAGGGGGAAAATGGCCGGTTTTCGGCAAACGGCGTTTAAAAACGGAAGAGGAGAATAACAGGAGTGCGGTCCGATGAGGCCGACGGTGCTAGGGTCTAGGGATGCAAATGGTATCCGGTGTTATTTGGTATTATTCGGTATTATTTGGTATTTTTTGAGAAATGGTATTATTTGGTATTTGGTATTTTTGTATACCAAATAATACCGAATAATGCCAAATAGTTTAAATAACAGAATTGCTTGGACTTTCAGCTAATAATTCAGCTTATTTTGAGATCGTGGTATGTTTTACAACATTTGAGCTCATTTTCCTCTATTTCCACTTGCTTAAAACAGTAACAAAATGCATTAGAACTGTTTATATGGCTGTGATCTCAGCACAAAATGCTTAAAATTGATGTTTGAACTGAATGTTCAACTTTTGTCCAAACTTCTTAACCTGGACCGTGTACATCGGAGATGCTTCCTGTATGACTGAAAAGCCCTTATCTGACTAGCCTCAGCTGACAGACATGTGAACATGAGCTTCAGCACGTCATAGAGCTTGTTAAAATTCCTTTTCCAGTAGTGCAGGGGTTATCTGCACGTGGTAAAGCTTGATTTGGGTCACGAAATCAGAGAGATAATCTTTTGCATTAGTTCAGATTGCTTAGGACTTATTTTGAAACCTATTTGGTATTATTTGGTTTTATTTGGTATTATTTGGTTCAGAAAATACCATTCACTATTTGGTACAGTGGTGCCTCGATAATATGGCCACATCGGGACAAGGCCCAAATGGCCATATTATCGAAATAGCCATATTAACAAATCATAAATCACTATGTTTTCCATTGTAGGCGAAAGAATAGGTACACCAGCTAGCTGGCCATATAATCGAGGGAACCATATTAACGAGGGCCATATTAACGAGGCACCACTGTATTTGGTATTTTTTATACCATTTGCATCCCTGCTAGGGTCCCTACGGTGCTTTACCTTTTGCCGTCCCTACGGTGCTTTTAACCTTTTGCCGTTTCCACTGCTGATATTTGAGAGAAATCTGTGTTTTTGTAAGCCTTTTTTGTCATTTTTTTCTTGCTTTTAGCTCTAAAACGAAAAAAGCCCAAAAACGCCTATTTTGCCTTAAAAAAGCGAATTTTTTTCCCTCCGGGAGGGGGGAGGGGGTATGGCCGACCGAGGGGGGTATGGACCGGCGAGGGGGTAAATCCCCCTTACTCCCGGCCCATGTATGTTTGTAGAGGGCGGTTCCAGTCGAGTTATGGCCGGCCAAAGAAGGTCAACAGATATTTGAAATTCTAGGTTGACCTAATATTTCGAAAGTAGTCCGAAAGTGGGTAATCTAAAACTAGAGATTTTCAGATCTAAAATCCGATGATTCAGTTACAAATTCGATCAGAAAGGTTTGGTCCCATAGTTAAGGAGTCCGATTTTCAGGAGGCTGTGTCTCAAGACCAGACCTTCAAGTCCACTAATCCTTAACAGCTGAAAGACACGTAACTCATGAGTATGTATTAGTGTGCCAACCAGAAATAGGCAAACGTGGTTGACCCCCTCATGAAATTTTTGGAAGAATTTTGTATGGAAAATAAATGATAAAAGTATGCCTAGCTAGAGTAGTGTAAATGAGCTTAGATATGTATGTACTTATTTTAACGAAAAAAAAACAAGCAAAAAACTTGATTTTAACCAAAAATGGAACTTTTTGGCTAACATCCCCTCAGGCCCCTCATGCGCTTCTACACCATCAGCCGAAATGCTAGCCCATGTGTGTACGGTTGCAGTACCATAAACGGCATACATGTAACAGCTCCGGGCCGACCTGGGGGGAGGGGGGTAGAGGGGGTTTTTTCCTCAGGTGGGGGGGGGGGTCGAGGGAGGGTTTCGCCCAGGTGGGGGGTCCCAAATTTCGAAAAGCTCCAAAACGCCTAGAAATGCGTTTTTAGCACGTTTTTTTCAGTAAGGACGCTAAAAATCGCTATTTTAAGCTGCCAAATAGCGTTTTAAAGCTAAAAACAAGCATAAAATGACAAAAAGAGCTTCCAAAAACACCGATTTTTCTTAAATATCAGCAGTGGAAACGCCAAATTCGGTTTCCAAAGGCTTTTCAAGTGAATTTTAGGCTAAAAATTAGTGATTTCTGACCCAGTTTGTTAATACTGGAGCCACTACTACTACTTGTATTTTTCGGTCGGGGAGAGGGGTCCCTTAACCTGTCTCGGGGGGGGGTGAGGGGGGTTTGGCCTTTCCAGCAGGGGGGTAACCCCCCAAACCCCCCTAGTACATGTATGATAAACGGCGCTAAGTGCCTGACTGATAAAGCTAAAAGCTCTTTTGTGCCTAGTTGCACTTATGCTGTGCGGTAAGGCGTAGCGGGTGGCCCTGACACAACCTGGGTCGTTTTTGCGAGTGCCGAAGCATTCTGCTGAGTATAAAATGACAATAAAATGCCCTACTTGTCAGTACTTTCATTTTTTCCTGTCATACTTAGTTTGCTCTGGGCAGGGATGCAATAATTGTTTGCCACCCTGTACAGTCAAGCACTTAATGTCATATAGGCCCTAGGTAACCACCAGGATCTACTCTACTAACTGCCTTAATTTCATACATGTAACAGGTCATCCGCGGAAGGGGGATGGGTTGGGGGTCTGAGCTGAAATTCTAGGGAGGAAGGGTTGGGCACTAAACAACGCTAAGAAATCGCAATTTTTTTGGCTAAAATCGTCTAAAATCTCTAATACAAATACAGCTAAAATAAAAGGTACTGTTTTGCAGGCGAATTTGGCAATTTTTGTGTCTGAAATTGTAAAAAATCACAAAAATTTTCTCAAAAAATGACTTGCCAGAAAGATCGGAGGGGTCGGAAAAGTCGGGCGGGAGCAGACCCACCGACATAAACGAGTAGGAAAGGAAATACCGAGTTCCGAGTTAACCGAGTCTTGCTGAGAACTGTAACGACTCTACTGCAAATAGCAATGATTTTCATTGCTTACTATTCATTTTCATTCTTTCCTGGTTTCTTTTTGCGCAGTTTTCTTGTTCTTAGCGCCTCTACTATTATTCAAAAGATTATACTATGGGTAAAACTAAAACTATTGACGAGTCAACTCGGTTCGATTCCCGGTGCTAACCCAGACGCTCGAAAATATCTTTCTCTACCTGGCACAAGTGTTCCCAGTGAAAGGTTCTTTAGCCAGGCCGGAAACGTTTACTATGACAAACGTAACCGGCTTTTGAGTAGGAAAGCAGAACAGTTACTGTTTGTTAGGAACAATCTGATTTTCTTGGATTTCGAATGTTAAGCTTTGTTAGGTGAAGTTAGAGAGCAGTAGAGAAGTATCTTGATAAGTAAAAGAACTGTTTTTACATGCAATCAGCACGGTTTTCTTATACTTTACTTACAAGCTGTTTTAGAATAATTTACACAAATTCGGTAAACTTGATAACCTCGATATTTTTCAAACCGAGCCTTGATTACGTAACCGAGTTTTCAAAATACCGAGTTATTCCGAGTTTTTCGAGTTGAACCGAGCCTCGTTTACATCACTAATCCTGTTACATGCCTAATTTATTCTTTCCATAATAATTGACAGTTTTTTCCTTCCGCAGCTCCACGGTATAGGTATATACCCATCCTACATCGCCTGGATGCGCCACTAGAGATGCTTACGGGCCGGCAGCTCAGCCCGGAGCGGCCGAATTTCTAAGAATGTTTGTTAAAATCGAGCATTTTTGTGTATTTTTTGCGATTTCAGTGTAGTTCAATATAATTGTGTTCTTTTAAGGTTATTCTCTAATATTCTGGCAAATTAACTAATTTTCGACCTAGTTTTCTTTTGATTTTGTTATATATCAGTTAAAGATAGAAACTGAGTCTCAATAAGGAAAAACTATGAAAAAATGCCGGAAAAGGGCTAAATTTGGCTCATTGAATCCAGGCAAATATTTTACCGAAAAAAGCGGGCTGGGCCGAAAATTGTGACCGACCCGAGCGCATCCCTAGCCGCTACCCATGTATGTGTGACACCGATTGAATCGTACCTATTTTTGAAGGTTTGAAATTGTGGGACTATGGCGAGTGCTGGCGATGCATCAAGTGGTAACAGAGAGACTGCCGCCTTACCTCAGTTTTCGGTGCCTGCGCAACAAATTCCTCAGTCCAAGTACAGTCAATTATTAGCGGTGATTGAAGAGCTGGGCAAGGATATCAGACCTACTTACACTGGAAACAAAATGTCTGCTGAGCGCTTGAAACGGTCCATTATCCACGCCAGAATCTTGGTTCGGGAATGTCTGATTGAAACCGAGCGCAGCGGACGGCAATCTTGACTGGCTGCCAATTCTCTCCTCTCACCCAGTCCAGTTCTGTACCTAGTAAAATGTACTCCGTATGTACAGTTGATTTGAATCCGGCCATCGTTTCGTGGTGTCCCTTCGAGCCGTATCATAGCCTGCTAGCCGTAGGCACGTACAAGCTTGACAGCGGCAGTCAACGTATTGGCTGTGTTGATTGGTTTTCCCTGCGCGACGAACGGTTAGAGCAAGACGCTACTAGCAGCACTCTGTCTGGCGTATTTCGAACGCGTTGGGCCACGATTGCTGGTGCACCTGCGCTTCTAGCCGCTCTCACTTCCGGACAGGTTGCCTTGATCGACGTCCAGTGTCGAGAGGACGAGCCGAATTTTCTTAAGGTCAACCACATTGTTTGCTTGTGTAGCTTAGCTGACATATTTCTTTCAGGTGTCCGATTCCATGGCACTGAGTGTAGATGTCAACTCTACTGCAGATCCGAGATTCGTGGTGGTGGGTGACAGTTGCGGTAGTGTTGGTGTGTGCTGTTTGGAAGCAGCCGCCGTTTCCTGCAGTTGGAAGGCTCATCAACTGAAGTACTCTTCTGCTGCTGCTGTTGAGTTGTGGGCTGTTCGCTACGTTAACGACAAGTACGTGATGCCATTTTACATGTGTTGTAGGCAGGGCACTCCATTGAAAGGCTCTAGTAAGGTGTCCTGAGCTGTCCGAAAGGACAGTGGAATCTAAACAAACAAACAAACAAACAAAAGAAGACTGCCGGGTCATTTTTCGATATCCTGCACTGACTTTTTAGATTGTTGGCACCATACATGTAACAGCTCCGGGCCGACGTGGGGGGAGGGGGGTAGGGGGGGGGTTTCCTCAGGTGGGGGGTCGAGGGGGTTTCACCCAGGTGGGGGGTCCCAAATTTCAAAAAGCTCCAAAACGCCTAGAAATGCGTTTTTAGCACGATTTTTTCAGTAAGGACGCTAAAAATCGCTATTTTAAGCTGCCAAATAGCGTTTTAAAGCTAAAAACAAGCAAAAAAATGACAAAAAGAGCTTCCAAAAACACCGATTTTTCTTAAATATCAACAGTGGAAACGCCAAATTCGGTTTCCAAAGGCTTTTCAAGTGAATTTTAGGCTAAAAATTAGTGATTTCTGACCCAGTTTGTTAATACTGGAGCCACTACCACCACTTGTATTTTTTGGTTGGGGGAGGGGTCCCTTAACCTGTCTCGGGGGGGGGGTGAGGGGGGGGTTTGGCCTTTCCAGCAGGGGGGGTAACCCCCCAAACCCCCCTAGTACATGTATGGTTGGCACCATTATTATTGCAGTATGTTCTGGAGAAGTGGTCCCTTCTGATCTGAAGTGGCAGTGTTGATGTATCGTTGTCCAGTGATACTGTTGCAGTGTGGTAGCGTCGGGTGCCGACGACGGTTTGCTGAAGCTTTGGGACGTGCGAACCAAGCCAGACGCGTGCGCAGTCAGCACCGACTGTCACAGCAGCGGTGTCACTTGCATTGAGCGTCACCAGAGTCGGCCGCATCTCTTTCTCACCGGCAGCTACGACGAGCATGTCAGACTGTTCGATGTGCGTCGTATTGCCGAGCCGCTGATCAAAGTGCCAACCGGTGGTGGTGTGTGGCATTTGCACTCTAACGAGGACTTCTGGTTGGCTGCTTGTATGTATAACGGTTGTTCTTTACTCGAATGTAGCAGCAGCGGCGATGCTCTTAAAATTTGTTCGTCTCGTTTGACTACCGACCAGCACTTGCTCTACGGCGTTAGTTGGTGTGAGGCGCAGCCTAACACAGCAGCTGTTTGCTGGTTCTATGATAACCTTGTTGCTTTGATTAGACCATTCAACGATGATGAGTAAAAACGGTAATTATTCTGTTTTATCCGGTAGACAGTAAGGTAACGGGGTCAGAGTCTATTGTTCCTAAGCAGGCATTTAGCGGATTACATGGAAACACTTTAATTGGTAGATCCCACACCATCGTTTCAATGTTCAGATCCTTGGG
The DNA here is from genome assembly GCA_030248155.1 of Sabatieria punctata. Classification (NCBI taxonomy): domain Eukaryota; kingdom Metazoa; phylum Nematoda; class Chromadorea; order Araeolaimida; family Comesomatidae; genus Sabatieria; species Sabatieria punctata. Next base: position 9,478 of record JASANB010006661.1, read on the forward strand.
TGCCTGCCAGTTTGACGACTGATCGATTGGTGTTTCCAGTGCAGAAACTGTGGTCACGAACTCGAAATGCAAACGCCACTTCAGGTTCACTAAATTCAAACCGCTTACAGGTAGAATGTAAAAGAAAATGTAGAAAGAACCAACAGTTGGCTTACCGATGTCTGTGAAGAATGTGGGCGTGGCAGTAAGCGGCACGGATAGTTTTATCTCGGACTGAGCGTAGTAGAGACACATGGCATGTTGACTGGCGTGAGTTGTGACGTCATACTTCTGGTCGGTCCGAATACGGTTCTCCTCTGCTAGCTCCTCCACCGACTGCAGACTGACGCAGTACTAAACCAGTCTCTCGATCAACTGGTCCAAAACCCGAAAAGCCCTCCCCCCACCTGAACGCACGGAACGTCGGCGTCGTCGAAAGAAAATCGGCCGATTACGTCTTCGCCGAGCTTGAATGCATTTTTGAACAAGGCAAATTTGGCCACAGTACCAGCAGCATTGGTAATGCTGTAGATGTCTGCAAAGTAACAATCTGAGAGTCGCGGTTAGCAACAGTAGGAGAAACGAACGGCAATTCCTGACTGTGGTGATGTTTTCAATGACTTGATTAGCTATGTCCAGTGTGGAGACGCGATTAAGCTGCTCGCTCATGAATGGGTTACTAGGAGACAGTCCCTCCTCTTCCATGCACAAATGCGATAAACCTAAACAATTAAAAGTCATTGATTAATCGGCAGTTAGCCAGCTATAATTCACCTGTAGCTGTTAGTATGCGCAGAACGCGTAAAGGAACTCTCAGCAGACGCACCGGAGCGTTGACATGCTGAATGCCGACCGTCAACTTGTAGATGTATTTAACAGCCTGACCTCTGAACGACGGAGGAATGTCTTCTTCCGGCAGCGTCTCCGAATAACTAACTGAAAAGCAAAAAGTCAGCGTCCGATCCGATTGAAAAAGAACGCAGTACATGTATGCGATTCGTCGGGCAAAAGCTCCAAATCGCAGAAGAGAACAGTCGGTTTAGAAGAGTAGACAGTGCAGCCGTTCTCGCCTGAAACCACCCTATAACTGCTAGAAATATACGACTTGGCATAGATGAAAACCTCTAGCAGGCAGGAAAGAAGTGCCGCCGGCATCAATCTGCTGCTGCTGCAAGGTTTGCTCTCTCTTCTCTGCTACCTTCACTTTCCGGTTGTTAAGCACTTCCTGACAGTGCAACTGCACGCTGCACCACGCTAGGGAGTCCTTGCTGCTGGCCCTAAACAGTGGCTGTTTTGTTCATAATAGCGAGCCTGATTTAGCGTTTACCCAGCCTTGCGATTTCGAACGGTTATAACGCATTCAACCGCTTCCCCGACCAAGTAAACTCCGCCTTCTCGCTCCAGACGGACACTCACATCTATCGGCATAATAGCTGATCTCTGCACACAATACAGCTACAACCAATCAAGTCCTTCTATTTATGGAAAGTTGGTAACAGTACTAAAAATCGAAAAGCTATATTCTCTGTACGCATGCAGTACGTACATACAAGACGTGGGCAGCGTGGGCTGAAGGGGATGGCTCTATCAGGCTCTGGTCTAATGTCTTCAGGCCGACGCTACCTGAAGGAATTGTTTTGGAAAAATTTTGTATAGAACGGATTTTTTTGACATGGTCATACATCGTAATAGCAGTTCATCGGGCGAAGGAAGCGGGGAACTGAGCCCAAATTTGGTTTGAGTACTACTGCAAAATAAATAGCTCATTAAACAGCACCTTATAGCAAACAGCACAGAGAAACCAGGATTTTAAATCCGTGGGATGAATTTTCGGACTCTATAACGTAATGAGAGCGGAAAAATCTGTTAAAACCTGAGCTTCAAAAACGCATAAAACGTTATTCCAATGAACGAAGAGTTTTAGCAAATTTTAGCTATTGTTTTCTCATTTTAGTCCACTTCTTTCTACCACAGACATGCACACCATCAAACTAATAAGTAGCACTACCGATAACCACAAATCAATGACTGCAGTTAACATGACCATGCATTTGGTGGCACAAAAACAATTAAGCGTTCTGCGACGCTCGGCAAGCAACCGAGAGTTGAAGGCAAGGAGTGGAAAGAGAAGCACTCAAAGTTTTACAACTGCACAATGAGTTTGGAACACGAGTACAGAAAGAGATGATGATAATAATAATGAGAAAGGACATGTAATTGTTTGCACACGCATCAATATCAGCCGCAGGCAAAACGAATCGCAATTCAACTCAACTCAATTCAATTCAATATACTGTATTGCTTGTACACTCATTAAAACTTTGGCAATTATTGATTGATCGGCCGTTAAAGCTCTGCTGAACATACTGGACACTGGTCGGCCGAAATTCGTAGTAACTTATGTGCGTAATCTCGAAGCTGGAGCACTTCGTTCTCAAATGCCCTCTCATTATTAACTGACTTAAGTAAAGTGCTGCATAAATTGACCATCGTTGCGCTTGCTAGTCGCTCAGTCTGCTCACCATCTCCCTTCTCTGCCATTGCACTGCTGCCCTGTGTCTCCACTACGTCCACTGCACCAGCTATTAACGCATCCAGCGGACGTGACTTCTCGTAGCGCGGCGCCGGCGGCACGGCCACGATCGACGGCTGCCACAAGGCCGGAGAGCCCCGCGACACCGCTACCTCGGCAGGTGTAGACGGACGAGACGAACCGACCAACGACTCGGCTTGCGTGCTCATTATTAGTTGCTTATTATCTAAGGACTCCGCAATCAGTTCCTCTAAAACTGACCAACTGTGTCTCCTCAACCCGCTTTCACAGACAGTCAGCAATTTTCTGTCATCTACAGTACGGCGCCATCTTACCAGTTCACTGTCTGTCACCTCAGACCATATAGCGTCTTCAGCTGATACTTTTTGTCGTTGCCAAAAAATAGTGGGACAGGCGGGGCCGATGGAATTTTTTGACCCCATTTTTATTGGCTCATTTTAATTGCCCTATTATGAAACTTCAACAGCCGGAAGGATTTCGCTATAGGCCCTACCAAACCAGAGTAATGGCTTGAAGAAGGTGCCGGATCCGGCAGATTTGCCTCCTCAGAGCTCTTTTAAGATGGATTTTGCGCATAGTCACCTTTCAAATGAGCATGTTATAGCAAGTGCAGCCGTTTTCTTCCCCAATGATAAAAATGCCCATATCTTCAAAACTGGGCAACCGAGAGCAAAAACATAGTTATTTTCGCAATCAACAGCAAACACTACACAAGAAAAACTGCTTTTTAGCATTGCTTATTCTCATGCTAGCGAGTAGTCCTACTCAAAAAATACTGTTGGTCTCAAATTTGGACACAAATTTCTCCCGATCCAGAGCGAATCTAGCTAAACTGAATGCTTTTTTGAACTCAGCACACAAAACTGCATCGAACAGTATGCTAACCATGAAGTTTTGCGGAAAAAATTTTTTTCGAATACTTTTGAGAGGCCAAAAGACCCCCTCCCCTAAACAACACACTTCAATGCGCTCATTTTATTTGATCAACTCATGCCTAACTTCTCTTAAAACATTAGCTTGGCAGGGTCTTTGCACAAAAAGTTAAAGATTTGTCGAAAAAAAACGGAGTGACATTTTGCGGCAATTTCGTAGTTTTCGGTGAATATCTCGCTAACCAGCTGCGATCTGGAAACGAAGTACTAGAATATGAAAGGCCATTGGAACAGCTACAAAACCATGAGGCACCGGTACCGTAGACTTCGATAAATGGCTAACTGTGGTAGAGGTCTCTTACCTACAGAATCGGGCGACCTTATGGTTTGTTTGGCGTTGGGATTGCCGGCACTTGAGGGTGGTCTGTAGTTTCTGGAGCAGACCATGGTGGCTCTCCAGGGGCACTTGTTGTCGGGCTGGTCGACAGCCGTGAATCGCACCGTCTGGCCCTTCTTCAGCACTTTGCTGGCGTCGTTGGTGTCGGGACGCACCACGTTGGCGTTGAAGAAGACGTTGCCGCGGTCGGAGCTGACGAAGCCGAACTGGCCGTAGTGCTCGTCGACGCGCGTCACCACGCCCAGCCCCGTCACCTGCTTGGCTTCACGCACGCGTCGCACCGTGCCGTCGCGCGCGATCCACTTGACTCCGTTGCGCTCTTCCTGCGATTCGGCCGTGAAATGCACCACGTCGTTGAGATTGAGCAAGGTCTTGAGACTGGGATAACCGTGTTGCTGGCCCAGAACACTACTCGGCACCACAAACACTGTTCCGTTGAGACCGGCCTTGGACAGGATGGCGTAGCGCTCAGTCACATAGGTGACTCGAGCCTCCCCACTCACCGTCTTCGGCATCTCCCACACAACTCAGACCATCGGTCTGCAGGCAACACAGTAAAATAGACACTTACAGTCAGGCACTTAACGCCGTTTATGGTACCGACACCACCATATAAGGTGCCGGCACGATATGTGGTACCGGTACCTAGGGTAGTGGTACCATATATGGTGCCCCCACGTTCGCGTCGTTACCGGTACCATTATATGGTACCACTACCATATATGGTACGAAATCTGAACAGAGTGGTACCATGTATGGTACCGGCACCTTGTATGGCACTGTAACCATATATGGTACCACCACAGGCCCGAACGTGGGGGTACCATATATGGTGACGGTACCATATGGTACCACTACCTAAGGTACCGGTACCATATATGGTACCACCACAGGCCCCGAACGTGGGGGTACCATATATGGTGACGGTACCATATGGTACCACTACCAGACATGGGCAAAGGGGGGGCTGAGGGGGGTTGGCCCCCCATCAGGCTCTGATCTACCCCCCTTCAGGAATTTTTGGGAAGAATTTTGTATAGAAAATTATGATAAAAATATGCCTGGAATAGGCGTAAATGAGCTCAGAATAGCTAATTTTAACTTATTTTAATGAAAAATAAGCCAAAAAACCCTGATTTTCGCCAAAATCGGACTTTTTGGCTTACCACCCCCTCAGCCCCCCAACACGCGCGCCTACCCCCCCTCAGCCCCCCCTCAGGAATTGAAAATTCTACCCCCCATCAGCCGAAATGCTAGCCCATGTCTGACCACTACCTAAGGTACCGGTACCATATATGGTGTCGGTACCATAAACGGCGTTAAGTGCCTGACTGACTAAAGCATGTATCGTAGGAGCACGCGCCCGATTGTGGTACAATACACGGTTACACTTTATATGTACCCACAGTCAGACATCTAACAGCATTTCGTACTGGAACCATCGGTACGATATACCGGCTCGTGATCACAGGCGAGACCATCTACCAGTAGTGCTATAGTCAGGAATTTTTCGCCACATCGGGTACAGCACGATTACACAATACGGCAGACGCATTGCCGATACGATAGATGCCTGACTACACTATGCGGTCAAGCGGCCACCAGGTGCTGCAAAATGTAGACTAGCTGGGCGCAGACCATTTGAGACAAAATATAGAGCCAAAATAAGATAAGATTTACTAGGACACAAAATAAATATCAGTAGAGCCTACTGAACTAGTGCAATTCAGTAGTAGTGCGCTGGCGCAAGAAACTCTTCAGGAACAGCTCTCCCGCGCGGTAAGACGACCGGACCAAAGGGCCACTGGCAGCGTAGGCGAACTGCATACGGTCGCACACACTTTTCCAATAGTCAAACTTTTGCGGAGTCACATATTCTTTGACCAACAAGTGCCGCTTCGTCGGCTGCATGTACTGGCCGAGCGTGACGCAGTCGACGTCGTGAGCGCGCAGATCGGCCAGACTCTGTTCCACTTCCTCGTCCGTCTCGCCAAGTCCCAGCATTATGGAGGACTTTGTGATGAGGCCAGGGTTGGAAGCTTTGGCTCGCTTCAGACACAACAGAGACTGGTCGTAGTTTGCTCTGCGGTCACGCACAGACGGCGTCAACCGACGCACCGTTTCCAGGTTGTGCGCATAGACGTCCAGTCCACAGTTAGCCAACAACTGCACGCAGCTGAGGAGGCCTTGGAAATCGGACACCAAACACTCGACCAACACATTCGGATTGGCCGTCTTCACGTGCCGCACTGTGCTCGCAAAGTGACTCGCACCTCCATCCGACAGATCGTCTCTGCAACACACAGCAAAAATGCTCGAAATATTCCTGTCTAAGCTAAGAGTAGGCCCAACCTAATTTCCAGATTTTGACCACTCCAACCTATTTTTCCGGCTAAAGTGTGCATGAACAAAACAAGAGTTATAGATCACGTACCACGCCAGCAGTTGCCTAATTCAAGATAACAGAAAATACAAGCTTTACCTATCTACAGAAGTCAGCACAACATAGTCCAAGCCCCATTCAGCAATAGCTAATGCCGTATTCTTCGGTTCGTCCGGGTCCAGCGGGGGAGGACTGCGAGAAGTCTTTACTGAGCAAAATCTAAACAACCGTTTTGGTATTTCTCGAAAGACCACGCACGGCTTGCCTGCACGCACGAGTGCAAGTGTCTCCCATCAGCATTACAGTAGCGGTGGACGGTTTATCTGAGCCGGCACTCCAGCACTCGCTGATGTTGGGACAACGAGCTTCTTCGCAGACTGTATGCAGCTTGTGGCCACGGAGAGAGTGTTTCAGTTTTTTGTAGTAGTTCTCTCCCAGCGGGATCTCTCGCTTCAGCCACGGAGGAAGACGTAGTCTGCCGTCGCCTTTCTCCAGTTTCAGCTTTCCAGCAAAGGTGGACAATGACGCAGATTCTGCAATAACGTAAAATAATAGAAACCTAACCACATGTGATGGTGATGGTACACAAAATCAAACAATTTATAGGGTAGCAGACAGAGTGCGAACTGGTGTTGGGTGTATTGGGGTTTTTTCTAGGTATTGATATTGGGTATTGGGTTTTTTATTTATGCCCCAATACTGATTAGGACCTATAATGTGTGAGTGCTGACCTGGCCGCGTGCGGCGGCCTCTGCCTGGCCGCTCTGTCCACGTGTGCACTGTTGCCACGCTTTACAGAGCGCTAAAGGACTATCGCTTCTCTCTCAAGTTTTGTCTCAATATGGAAGCTGAAAAATGTGTCCACTGTGAAGTGCAATGCAATCCTCATGGATCCACTGACAACCCTTCTCTCTTCTGCTCATTTTGCCAGCGCCTCTTCATTTGCAAGGCATGCTTTGGAAAAGATTTGCTTGGCGATCGAACGGCGGCCTCCTACCAGACCTCTGTCATTAATGGCTTAACCCTGTCCATCGGAACGTTCAACAAAAAATGTCTCTGGCCATTTGTTGCGACGACTGCTACCTCAAAATTAGACGACAGCAAGTGCCAATGCGTTCTGTGGCTCAGATAGATCGACCAGAGCTGGCCTCTCTGTTGGAGAGAATAGAGACGATGTCTGCGCAGTTGACAAAGGTTACCAAAGACTTGAACGAGCTGTCGGACTCGACAGCTGCTAAAAAGACTTACGCCTCTGTGTTACAAACGACTAAAAGTGGGCTTTCTGTCCCCAACCCGACGACATTCTACGACAAGGCTCACTCTGAACTGGTGCGCATTTGCGATTGGGAGCGCGAGATGCGCGAACGACAGCGCCGTGACTTGAACATTGTGATCAATGGTCTAGTCACAAACAACACTGACAGAACTGACGTCATTCAACGGGTAAAAGACGTTTTCTCTGACCTTCAAGTCGACTGTGCCAGTATTGCTAATATCCGGACGCTAACTTCTCAGATGGGCGGAGGAAAGGTGGTAGTGGAGCTGAAAGACATTGCTGCTAAGAAAGCCATTCTGACTAAGAAACGAGCGGTTCTAATGCAGAAACCGCAATACTCGAATATCTTTATTGGTGTGGACCTGACTCCGTGGCAAGCCAAAAAGCTTTTGACTTGCGTAATGAACTGCGACAACCGGTACGGTACTATTAGGCGACGCCGATTAGGCGATGCCGATTGGGCGATGCCGATTAGGCGATGGTACTATTAGGCGACAAAAAACATTAATAGATAATAGTACCAATTAGGCGTCCCTCCGAATCACTCAAGGGTCAAGGGCCATGTTCAGCTGTAAGCCCCTAAATGCGCTATTTTTAACTATGCATGGATAAGTGGCACTAAAATCATGTCTGGTTAATCTTATAACTCGTTAACTTATAGCTAAAGAAGGTTATATTCAAATGCCCTGACTGTTTCTAACTCAGATTCTGGCATTTGCCCTTATTCCCCAGCTTGCGTCGAGAACGCGAGCGGCCGTCGGGTCGGCCACCTATTTTTCCGGTTGCTATACTCATTAACACGCTGGATGCAGACGATCGCACCAATAACTTTGCGGAAGCAGCTCACAGGAGTTTCACTGCGAGAATTTGATGCGGCGCGTCCATCCATGTGGCGCTTTAAGAGGTTCTGCGACATGCATACATGAGCCAGAAAAATGGGTTGGCGGTAGTCAAATTCGAAAATTTTGGGGTAGGCCTGCCGGTTTGGGGTCGCGGCGATTTTGGCGTGTGGGTCGGAACAAAGTCGGATTCAGGTGGGTGGGTGGGGGTCGTTTGGCGGGTTGAGCCCAAGTTAGGTGTGGGCAAAACCCCCCCGCGGCCCATGTATGGCGACATGCGCAGAAATCCCGATACTCTACTTAATGAACGCTCAGTGGAGTTTGAATTTATCCATCCATGGTGTTGCACTTATTTTTTAAGTGAGTCCTTGAAATTGGTTTGCTATTTTTGTTGTGCTTTGTTTTAGTTGCTGTTGTGCTGTTTGCATTATTCAAATTTATAGGTGAAGAAACACAAACCCAAAATGTTTTAGTGCTTAAAGTCAACTTTCTGCCCATCTTTGTTGCCTTGCATCTTGGCCTTACTAAGTAATCGAGTTTACCGATTCCTTACTTTACTCGTACATACTTACCGAGTTTTAAAAAATCAGTTTACTTACGCGTCGCCTAAAAAAAATTTGAGCTAGGCACAACACTGGTTGAACGGAATAACAAGACTTAGTATGGATTCCGCTCAAATTTTTTTTAATCGCGTATTTCTTTTCCTTACTGCGCAATCGCAGCTATCAGCATCGATTCCCAATAGGCGATTTCAGACATCGAAAATACTGTGTACCACAGTGTACCGCATGTGTGTACCGCATTGCCTAATCGGTAGCCATTTATATACGCGCCGAAAATTTTCATTGTTTTTTGTTTTCTTACTTTGTTTTGTGTCTCAATCACAGCGCGACTGCTGCTTGCTTCCTTCCTTGAAAATTTGTTGCAATGCTGCTATGAGGGCGTCGCTCATCCTGTTGCTTGTTGGGCTGGACTAATGATTCTGTCTGTTCAGCGTACCCACTCCCTTTCATCGGTCGAGTGTCGAATGTCCCCCCAACGAGCGATAGACAGCCGACGGCCGTCCCTACCGGATGGACCTGGTTTACGCGAGTTTATAAACGATCAGTTCTATTCTGTAGCTATTTGTTCATTACCTGTTCGCTATCGTGTCTCACGTCGTCTGATTTCCATTGCAAATAATCTAGCTTGTGGTCTCAGCCAGAAACGTAGGGCTGTAATGAAACTGCGGGCGATCGGCCATCCCAAACAGATAAAGTTAATGTTTTTAGTCAAATTAATAATAAATTTTATTTATTTCATCTAGTTAGTTTATCTAAAGTCCATGCAAAAATGATTGGCGGTGGCGGAAAAAAGCGATTTTCTCAAAAACTTTCTTCAACACCCCAAACTTTATCATATCAATCGATAGCAAATTACAAGTGCTACAAGATGCGAACGTCAAATCAAAGGTTCCACGCAGTTTTGCATGTGTTTTCGGGAAAACCCTATTTTCGGTAAAACCAAGTTTTTATAGAAGAGTCAAATCGACAAGCGGACTCCAGATTCTTATTCTACGTGCAATTGCGAGTCGCTGATATATACATGTTTGGAGATTTTCAAGTTAGTTTTTCGGGAAAACGCGTTTTTCGGAAGGTGTGCGGAGTCAAAATTGTCTGCGATCCGTTTTACTATGGAAAATTGCCCAACATTTTTCAAATTTGACCCAAACGGTATAAACGGCCTGAAAACCGGCTCATATTCACTAGTCAAACTTAATTTTGGTCCATAGAATCCCATTTTTGCAGTCCGTTTGGCGCTATGTAGTCGCGTTTTCCAGTTATTTTCATTTTAATTGTTTTTTGCAAAATTTGTCTGACTGGAGCTGCTGCTGTGAGTCTCTTCAGATGTTGCTCAAATGCAACTCCTGGGGTAATTTTAGATGGTGAATTCATTTCTGTCACCTAGAACACCGTCAGGTTACTGCAAACCTAACTTTCGAGCACCCCCTATTTGGTATGATATTTTAGCAATCTGTCTTTGACATCTTTGACATCTAGCTGAAAAGGTTGCAGTGTTATGACCGGTCAAAGTTTGATGGTCAAATGGGCCATTTTTGGCAATTTCAGTCAACTTTGATCGGTCATAACACTGCAACCTTTTCGGAATCGAACAGTAACCAAAGTATTATTAGAGTCATTGAAGACTCTAGAGTCGATTTATGTGCCTATCTTATCATCCCAGTTATGAAGGAAGGTGATTTTAGCTGTTGCGCAAATTAGTATTGAAGAGCGAGCTTGCGCAGATTAGGATATACCTTGAGCAAGAACTCGCTTCTGTATAACGTTTAGACATGAGGCTGGAGTCACTTGATGGCGTAAGCATTAATCAGTGTTCTTTTAACAAGCAAAGATGTCAAAGACAGATTGCTAAAATATCATACCAAATAGGGGGCGCTCGAAAGTTAGGTTTGCAGTAACCTGACGGTGTT
>JASANB010006662.1:0-62453 GCA_030248155.1 Sabatieria punctata
CAATGCAGAAACAGTTTCGCTCTCAAACAGTTGGGTTGTAGTGTTCAGGACAAATAATAGAGCGATTCTAGGTGTTCCAAATTGCTGCCTCCGATTTGTTCAGATCACATGATCATCTTTGACCCGTATTTATGACTCACTTTGTAGTGTTTGTGGCAGCAGTTGCTGTTTGTTGTAGTGATCAATTAAACAGTAGAAATAGAAAAGTTTGTGCAGTTTATGCTTGTAGAATTTCTAGACCTGAAAGGGGCAATGCATAATAAAGTGGCGTTCATAAGTTCAAAATTTTGCATCCCCATCCCTCCCAACTTTTTTGACGTTTTCAGCATGACCGCCCGAAAAACTTCGCCCTAAAAACTCAAAAGTTTTTCGATGACCCGCCTGGATTAAACTTGATACAGACTCCATGGATGGAAAATGTACAATTCATAATATACAGGGTGTGCCAAAAAAAAACAACCCAGCAGATTTTTCCCTGTAGCAACCGCAAATCTCAACCGATTTGAATGAGTCCTTCTTTAAATGAAAGATGAATAAATTCTTGAAAAATTGATGCAACGTTTATTAATGTACTCTGCTTAGTTCCTGAGATATTCACTCTCAAAGTCAAAACTGTGATTTTGGCAGTGAACAAGAGGGAATTTTTCTTTTTCCGCTGCACTTCGTAATAAAACGGATTCCTGCTACTGTTGAGGGCTATTGGAGGCTTTACTGGTGACACAGAAACTCGGTTCACTTCAACAGTAAAGTGTCATTAGCCCCCAGCAGTAGGAATCTGCTTTATTATGAAGTGCAACGGAATCGCTCTTGTTCTTTGCCAAAATCTGTGACGACTTTGAGGGCAAATATCTCAAGAACTAAGCAGTGAATCTCAATAAAAATTGCACCAATCTTTGAAGAATTTATCAATCTTTCATTCAAAAAAGGATTCATTCAAATCGGTTAAGATTCATGGTTGCAAAAGTAGAAAATCTGCTGGGTTGTGTTTATCACTCATGTTCACTGCCAAAATCTCTGTTTTGATTTTGAGGGCAAATATCTCAGGAACTAAGCAGGCTATCTTAATAAGCGATTCATCGGTCTTTCAAGAATTTATTTATCTTTTATATAAAAAAAGATTCATTTAAATCGGTTGCGATTTGCGGTTGCTACAGCAAAAAATCTGCTGGGTTGTTTTTTTTGGCACACCCTGTGTTGTATAGGATTGTAAAAGCTATGAAAAAGAGAATTTTTAAATTTTTAACAGTAAACTACCATTTTGTTTGGCAGCTAGAAAGATGATCTGGGTCGAGTTTTCCTTGTAATATACAGTGCCGCTCTCAAACAGCTCGACCAACAGCCAGAATTGGCGAATATCGCCAACAAAGCCAACAGATGGGCTGGGCCGACCAACAGGACCCACAAATGACCCACGCGAACAACAAAACGACAACACCGCCAACAGACGGCCAGCCGGCCGGCCGTTGGGGCATTCTGCGCGGCTGAAGCTGAGGTCTAGCGATGGCAACAAATCTACATATTTTTAAAGCTCGCTCCCTCTACCGTTTACATACAGTATGTTTGCTAATTGATTCATTACATAATTGCAACAAGTACAGTCACCCCACACAATTCATATGGCACCCCACAAAAGCAAGATTTTAAGAACCCGGTTTTTTGAGTGTGGTCCAGCAACTTTTGATTAGGCAAAACGGCCACTGGTCAGTGCTTAGAAAGCAGTGCACGCAATTTTTTAGGCAAATCGGCCGCCGGTCAGTGCTGCAGTTGCAGACAAAATCTTCATAGGCACCTAAAAAACGTTGACGTTTTCGATGATACCAACCCCCACACCTGCGACCTTTTTCCAACGTTCAACCGACCACCGCAGCCCCTCTCTGAAAGTTGTAGTTTACGGACAGCCCCAAATAGAGATACAGCCATACACGGACATGGACCGGGGTTTTCTCACCCCGCAACTTGGGCTCGACACCGCAAACGACCCCACCCACCCACCTGAAGTCGACTTTTGTTCCTGTCCCCACCCACAAAAATCGCCGCGACCCCACCAAACCGGCCGGCCCACCCCCAAATTTTCGAATTTTGACTACCCCCACCCATTTTTCCCGCCCATGTATGGATGCACCTTGTCACTTGTACAGGACAGCTGAGCCTGAACCATATGAGCAGAAAATGCGTAAACTCTGAGGGGCAGCGCTTGGGTCTTCTGAGATTTCAGGTTATCACCAACGTTTGGCTCACTTGTAATCTGAACGGCTGATGAATTTTTCAGAAAGCTTTTTATTTTTTTAAAATTATTCTTGTGTACATTAACAGAGGTCTGCCCCACCCAAAATTGGCATAGATTGGGCCCTCTGCGATCATGGCCTCCCCACCAGCAACGGCCCAGGCGGGCATGCCCATACATGTAACAGGGGGGTCTGGGGGGTCTGTCCCCCACCCGACTTAGGCCAGCCCCCGGATCCCCCCCCCCGAGACGATTTCACCGACCCCCCCCCTCAGATTTTTCTGGCAAGTAAATTTTCGAGCAAATTTTTGCAATTTTTTACACTTTCACACACAAAAATTGCCAGAATCGCCTGCAAAACAGCACTTTTTAGCTGTATTTCAGCCCAAATTAGCGATTTTTGGAAATTTTTAGCCCAAAAATTGCGATTTTTCTCGATTTTTGAGCGTTTTTAGTGCCCACCCCTCCCCTAAAATTTTGGCTCAGACCCCCCCGGCCGGCGCCAGACCCCCCAACCCCCCCTCCCCCCATCGGCGGATGACCTGTTACATGTATGGGCATGCCCGTTGAGGATTTTCGGCGAGCCTGGCCGGGATCAATTTTTGAGAGGCGGGCCGGGCCGGCCGGGTGGAGCACTGCAGAAATTTTTAGAGCGAACTTAAAATTAAGCACAAAATAGAAATACACACGCGTTTTCTGTTTTAAAATGCTCGTTTTGAAAGCTTAACTGTAATTTTAGTTTTCAATTTGACAATTCAGAGCAAAATTTTTCAAAACTTTAGTTAGACAAAGCAAAAACCAATGGGCCGGGCCGGGCTGGATTTTGGGTGAGCCGGGCCGGGCCTGATTTTGATGCTGTGAGGATATGCCTCACCTGAGAGGCCCACTGGACCGGGCCGAGCCGAAAAAACGTGCCCCCCATAGATGCTACCTTATTCTATGGTGGGGGGGCATATGGACCTAGAATCGATCCATAGAACAGAAAACAACTGGCGTTAGTAAGCCATAAGCGCAACACAAGATCCACACGACTCAGACGCATTCAGCAGTGCCGTGGCGATTGCCTTTGCGCGGGTGTAGTTATTGGCTAGTTGGGCTTTGGAGCTAAAAAGTTGATATCCTGTCATTTACATCTTGGATACTGACTCCAATAACTACACCTTTATTCATATATCCGCTATTGTGATAGAGGATACTTTGCAGAGATTTTTATATTTGGAAAACAGGCCCTCCGGAGCCTGCCTATACTGATGCGTCCCACTAGGGGTATTTTTATATTTGGAAAACAGGCCCTCCGGAGTAGTGTTTCCGATCAAATTAAAATTAAATAACAAAATTAAATTGTTTTGGCCAAAATCACCAAGTAAATAGCAAATTAATAACAAATTAAATTTCTCGTGATGACTGTTAAACAAATTAAAATTATATTAAATTTCGTAAAATTGGCCTAGAAATTTGATATAAATTTGATCTGAATTTGATATAAATTTGCTCGGTTTGGCAGCTTGACTAACCAAAGTCTGGCTACAAAACAACAGGTTCATTCCAAATATGACCTTGTTTATGCCTATAGCAAAGATATCAACTCATTAAATGCTAATTTGTAAACCATTTTTCGCCATCTGAAGAGAGGTCAACTCATTTTGGACTGACACGACCCAGGTTTTCAGCTGTTTCCTAAGGAATTTAGTATTGATTTTAGCAAATTTATATTTAATTCATATCAAATAACAAATTTGTATCAAATTAAATTTCAGAATTTGGGTACCAAGCAAATTAATAGCAAGTTATTTTCTTGTGAAGGCTGAACAAGCAATTTAATAGTTATTTAATTTCAAAATAAATTTACTCGGAAACACTACTCCGGAGCCTGCCTATACTGATGCGTCCCCCTAGGGGTATTTTTATATTTGGAAAACAGGCCCTCCGGAGCCTGCCTATACTGATGCGTCCCACTAGGGGTATTTTTATATTTGGAAAACAGGCCCTCCGGAGCCTGCCTATACTGATGCGTCCCACTAGGGGAATTTTAATATTTGGAAAACAGGCCCTCCGGAGCCTGCCTATACTGATGCGTCTCTAGAGGTACTTGTATATTTACTGTATACTGTACTTGTATACAGACGACGGCCGCTAGACAGGAGCGGGAGAGGCAGGCAGCCGCACGCGGGCACAAAACAGGCCAGGATTTAGTGATCATTAGACTCGCCAGGCGAAGGGCTTTCAAACGATATACAGTATAACATGGCCATTTTGGACGATTTTGAAATTTGGAATTTTGCCGAAGAAGTAATCGATGATCGATAGTTATCGACGGAAATCGTTAATTTATAATTAATTATGATCTTTAAACACATTAGTTTCTGTTTGGATCGGTTCCAGATTCCCCCAGCTACTGTTGTTTGGGTATGGGATTTTCAGGAATCGGTTCGGTATGGGCAGGTGTTTTTCGGCATACCCAGGAATCGGTTCGGTATGGGTAGGTATTCGCAAAAATACCGGTATACCGGTATTTATTCGGTATTTGCTGGAAATGTTTTACAAAGTAAAAACACTGAATTTCCCATTTACACGGCAATGGATTTAATCATTTCTAAGGTCAGACAGTCAGGCACTTAACGCCGTTTATGGTACCGACACCATATAAGGTGCCGGTACCATATATGGTACCGGTACCGTAGGTAGTGGTGCCATATATGGTACCGGCACCATATATGGTACAGTCACCATATATGGTACCGGTACCATATATGGTACCCCCACCTTCGGGGCCTGTGGTGGTACCATATATGGTGCCGGTACCATATATGGTACCCCCACGTTCGAGGTCTGTGGTGGTACCATATATGGTACCGGTACCCTTTATGGTGACGGTACCATATAAGGTGCCGTGACCATAAATGGTACCGGCACCATATATGGTACCCCCACCTTCGCGTTTTACCGGGACCGGTACCATATATGGTACCACTCCATTCAGATTTCGTACCATATATGGTAGTGGTACCATATATGGTACCGGCACCCATGGCCATGGGTAGGGGTACCATATATGGTGCCGGTACCATATATGGTGACGGTACCATATATGGTGCCGGTACCATATATGGTACCGGTACCATATATGGTACCACCACAGTCGCCGAACGTGGGGGCACCATATATGGTACCGGTACCATATATGGTGACGGTACCATATATGGTGCCGGTACCATATATGGTACCACTACCCTCGGTACCGGTACCATATATGGTACCGGCACCTTATATGGTGTCGGTACCATAAACGGCGTTAAGTGCCTGACTGTCAGAGGCTGGAAAATTCATTAAAGCAACGGGATTTACAGCTTTTAGAAATTTTTTGAATTTTTTAAGTTTTACTAGAGTGAAAATCGTTTCTATAAATAATTTTGGTTAAGAGAAATGCTTCCATTGTATTGTAGTTTGAAGGCCTGCTAGTGTAAAGTATGGAGCTCTAACGAGCAATGACAATATGCGGGGCTATTTTGTTGATTGCGAATGTACTGTACATCAAATACATGGAGACTTGATTATTATTAAGGAACAGGTTGAAGGTAAGGCAAAACTAGACCAACGCTTTCTGATGACAAAGCAAGTTTGGGACAAGGGAGTATGGTCAGAGGACTAACAATCCTTTAAATTCAATATTTTGGAAGGAAATCGTAATAGAATGCGTTTCTGAATGCCCAAAAAATGCAAAATTACAAAGAAAACATTGCAATGATGGGGAATTTTCGTTAAAATTTACACTAAGCTGGGCAAAAAACACCGATTACCAAATACCTGGGTATTCCCAAAATAATCGGTATACCCGGTATGGGTATTTATTAAAATACCTGGAATCGGTAAATTGGGTAGGTATTCCCAAAAATACCCATTTTTCGGTATGGGTTCGGTATACCCAATCAACAGTACCCCCAGCTACACCTGATCTGATGAACTTTGATCGTTGATTTTTTGTTGCAACAACTAATACAGACCAAAATGTATGTTTTGTTATGTTTTGAACAGAAAGATTATTAGCGTTGGCTTGAGCGGTGAATGGTGAAGATGCTCGAGGCTGTGAGATTTTATCCATTAAGATTTGGCTGTAACTTCTTAGGAGCAAAAGAAAGATTCAATACAGATTAGATGTCAATCAGAGTGCGTTGGCCGATATCTGATCACATGTTGCATTTTCTGTCTGTTGCGCGGCATGGCAATGGCACTAGAGGGGCAAGCCGTTGTTTTGGATGGACAAGTCATCAGCTATGTTAGGGTTGGTCAAGGCAACTGCAATCTCTTGCTTAGTCCTGGAATTCTCGGTATATTTTACTTAGTCGATTCTAAACGGACAGACAATGAGCATCTAAAAAGCGATGAAAGTGTTATTAACCCTTTCTTACACACCTACTTCTACAGGAGTGTCATATTTTGGTCACGGCCTCCTATAATTTGTCGAAATGACTGAAATTTCCCCCGATACTTGGAAAAGCTGAATGTTTAAAGATAGGAAATCCTATCGGCTTTCCTATAGTTATCGCCGATATTTTAGTCAGATATCCGATAGTATATTGTCAGCTTTTTCTTCCTACCGGCAGCGAATGGCGTCGTTTTGCAGCTTTTCGTTTGTAGGCAGCTGGAGAACTGACTTCAAGACAACTCTGCAAACTTTGGACTGTAGAAAATTCACCGTTATAGCGTGGGATCCTCCAGGGAATGGAGGTTCACAACCCCCCAACCGGGAGTTCAACAATGACACCAATAAAAGCGACGCCATTATGGCTAATAAATTAATGGAAGTAAGTTTTTTTTACTTGAGAAAAGATGGGTAAAAACTTGATCTGAGGCTTGTTTGTGCAACTACAGATTGGGTAAGGCTATCTAAGATACGTACATAGTTTAAATAAAAGCCAAACTCAAATATTTGTTTAGGTTTTAGAATTGACGCCCTATTCGATATTAGGATGGAGCGAAGGAGGTCGCATCGCTCTACATGCGGCTGTTTTGTTCCCGGAAAACGTTACCAAATTAGTGATATGGGGAACTCCAGTAGAGATGGATAAGGAGTACTACTCGCTTATAACTGGTTAGTAGGGGGCTCCGTCCATACAGAACCGTTTCTTTATGTTTTGTTTTCTTTTCTCTCAGCCACAAAGGATCTGACCAGTCTGCCTCAGCAATTGGCCACTGATGTAATCGCCATGTATGGCAAACTGAAGTTCCTGAAGATTTGGGAAGGATTTGTGGAACATTGTGAGAGGTAAAGTAATTTATAAATCCAGTTTTCAACGAATATTTCTAGTGTAATAGCAATTTATTACGTAATCGATTTAGCAGCCGCACAAAATGATATATTTTTAAGATCAAATGGACTCTAAGTTCACAATCTTTCCGGATTTTAGCAAAAATGTCCTTGAAAATGCCAGTCTCACTCAGCCGAATACAGGTAAAATGTCTTTCTCACATAACATTTAACAAGTTTTTTTGTCTCAAATTGTAGAAAATATCAAAAACCTGCCTTTAAGTGAATTAGTCACTTCTGTTGCATGCTGCTTGTTACACATAACACCTAAAACTGGTTTACTGTACGCAAACCGGCAGCGATAGGCAGTGGTGGTACATGGGAAGAGAAATTCAGTATACAGAACAATGTTGTGCCTAGCTCCAGTGGCGTATCCAGGATTTTGGAAAGGGGGGTGTAAAATTTTGAAAGTGCCTGGTTGGGCCGCTGCCCAACGAGGGTAAGAAAATTTAGCAAAATTAGCCTTCAAAAACGCGTTTAAAACGCATTCCGAGCTTAAAATTAACAGAAATTACAAGCTTTAGTAGTTTAGAATGGCCTGGTTGGGCTTCTGCCCGACCAGGGCGAGAAAAGTTTGAAAATTTGGCCTTCAAAAACGCATTTAGAAGGCATTCTGAGCACAAAATAGACAGTTTTAGTACATAATTCATTAGTTTCTTATATTTTTGACAGACTTTTTCTTCATACCTCCACCGCAAAGGGGGGTGTACACACCGTACACCCCCTGGATACACCACTGCCTAGCTCTAATTTCTAACACTCGGTAAGTATTCAGTAAGTAAATCCAGATTTTTTGAAATTCAGTGAGTACAGTACAAGTAAGTACTGGGTTTTTAAAAGAAAACCCGGTAGTACTCAGTAAACAAATCAGTAAACTCGGTAAAACCTACAAAATTCAGAAATTTATCTGAAAATGTTTAAAGTAAGTAATTTTAAAGTGAGTACGTAATTTTATTCAAAATAAACAGAACAAAAATGCCCAAGACTGAGACCAAACAGATAGGGGTGCGATGGGGATCGGCCGCTAAACGGCCACTAACACCCTACCCCGATAAAATCTACCGGGTGTTTCCGTATAAACGCCCCCCCCCAGCCCCAATAAACGCCCCGAAAATCATATGGTCTCATAAAAACGGCTCTTACTCAAGAAATACAAAAGCTACTAGTGTTCCGACGATATCAAAATTCGACGATATTCGATATCGATATCGATATCGATATTTTCAGCTCAATATCGATCGATATCGATATCGATATCGATATTTATAGTAATGCAGGAAAATCTGAGAATTTGAAAGCGCAGGCAATCAGCGATCTGATATCAATCAAGTAGAGAATCGCCGAAAGGGTAGTGGCCCTTCTGAAGCCCTTCAATAAAAAGGTTGACCTGTCAGGCCGATGCCCCACCCTCATTAGGCATAAATGAGCTCAGACAGAGTAGCGTATTTTAACTTATTTTAATGACAAATAAGCCAACAAGCTTGACTTTAGTAAAAATCCGACTTTTTTCCTGGCCATCCTTTCAACCGCCAATCAGCCCGGCGGTACCCCCTCAGGATTTTAAAATTTGTAACCCCTCGGCCAAAATGCTAGCCCATGTCTGCTTCTGCCCTCCTGCTTCAAGTGTGTGGAGTGAGCAGCTCTTCAGTGTTGCTGCAGGCAGACATTTAAGAACGTAAGCTTGCTGTCTAAAAGCTGAGAATGCCGAGAAATTGATGTTTCTCAGACCTATCATACCACCAGTTAGGTTATGACTATACCATCGATTTCTGAGTTGCCCAGAAAAAACTGTTTTTTTTACTGTTCCAGAGAAATAAACTTGGTGTCAGTTTCGTTTTTTCCTACTTTTCTGCACAAAAAATATCGAAAATATCGATGCGAAATATCGCGATATCGATATCGATATCGATATTGGAAAAAGGGTCGATATATCGACTTTTCGATATCGATATCGATATATCGTCGGAACCCTAAAAGCTACGCCCGTGAAATCGATTATAGAACCAATATATGTAGTGCAATTTTATGTAGACGTTTCAAACCCTCGCTCAAAGTACGCGCGAGAATCCGATTTTCAAAGTTGGCAAAAAATCGGAATTTATCCATTTCCAAAGCCAACATTTTGAGGTTCACTAAAATTGCCCGTTTTCAGTCAATTCTCTGCCAATCTGAA
Source organism: Sabatieria punctata (assembly GCA_030248155.1). Classification (NCBI taxonomy): domain Eukaryota; kingdom Metazoa; phylum Nematoda; class Chromadorea; order Araeolaimida; family Comesomatidae; genus Sabatieria; species Sabatieria punctata. The sequence continues at coordinate 9,703 of JASANB010006662.1, forward strand.
CCAAATTTGTAGAGTTTGTGCCCAGTGGGTCTGGCTAACTCTGCTAGAATTTGGGCGCGAAAATTCGAATTTTGGCGGGAAAATTAAACGAATATCTGAATACGTAAACTGGGAACAACACTGAACAGAAGCATTTTGCAGTTTATTCAAAGATCACGACGGCAGCTTCTGTCGGGAGATCGTATCGTCAGTGCAGCAGCCAACACTGATTTTGTACGGAGACCAAGATTTCCTGGGTGGCGGCATAGCACAGGCACAAGCCACAGCTAAACGAATGCCCAATGCTCGGTTGGTATTCTTGAAGTTATTTTATTTGAGAAAACTTAAGTCCATTTACAGATTGGCTCTGAGAATGTTGGGAAGTCACGATTTACATAACGACCACAAATGGTTCAACCCCACCGTAGAAAGATTTCTTCTTTCGAATTAGTGATTTGTTTTGTTCGAATTACGATTAAGATTAAGATTAATTTGTCTAGGAAGATTAAATATCCCAAGGCAATTCGGAAAATTCTTAATAATTAGTTACATGTTGGAAAAGAGCTAAGATCACCGGTAATTATGAGCCATATCATGCTGCTGCTTTACAGTATTCCAGCGTAGTTTCAAATTTCTTTGATCAACATGAAAGAACCCTGTTGGCTTGGAAAGAACCCTGTTGGCTTTATCCCTGGGATATTAACTGGCGACAATGTTTTCACCGAGTAAATGCTAAGAGGAGGAAGAACTAGAAGAGTCTCCAATTCCGCTGTCGGAGTGGAGTGGTGCGAAAGGCCCCTGTGATATACAGGCACCCCAGGCGTTGAACACGACCCAGTTGCTTCTTAGACACCACACGGTCCAATCGCGGCCACCACACAACAGCAGCATAACTAACCATAGGACGTATGACTGTGGTATATAAACCAAAAAGCTACTTTGGGTGTTAATTGGCATTGTCTGTAAAAATGGGGCAGATGTGTTCACACGGGGGTCGGCACCCAGGCAAGTGACATACCTCACGATGAACCTTTAGTATAGTTAACTTATCGCCCCAAACGGTTTTGCCCAGCGCGCCCTGGTTCGCCAACACGAACCCCCAGAAGTTCGGCCGGTGGAGCATCCAAAAAATCGATCGATTTTATGCCGTACATTCAAGAGCTTGTAACTCTCTTTAGAATGGAGCTTTTTGGCTGAAATTTGCAGACAATTAAGGCATTGGTATAGACTACTTATTCTATCAGTTTCATCGATCTAGCTTCACCCAAACCCATTTTGTGAACCTCGATCTGAACTGTTGAAAATCAAGAAATTTTTACATCCCATTTTCAAATGCCTTGGAATTTTGCCGAGCACTCCATCCAGGCTCCACACTTTAGTTGTCAATTAGCCCTTGCATGGGCTATCCAAAACTGCATTCAAACCCGTGGGAATCGTTTCGGTTCTCAAGCAGTGGCTGGTCAAAGTTGGTCGAAAGTCTGATTTTTTTCATGCGATTTCGATATGAGAATTATGCACTAAGTGCAATGAAATTACCTATAGGGTAATTTTTGCACTCAGTTCATTTCCCTGCTTGTTGTTGATGTTCTATTGTGTATGTCAGTGCCAACGTTCTTAAACTAACATTTTCTCTCGCTGTTTTGTACAAGCTGTTTGACAAGATCCAATGTACAATACCTAATTTACAGGTTCCGTTGCATAACTGGCCAGTGAATGGGTTAGCTCAGTTTCTTTTCCCGTTGTACCTTCTGTGTAGAAACACTGGTTTTATTTGGCTCAGTTCAGTCGCCACCTAATGGCACCAACGCCTGCGGTGGCCATCATAGTTGTACAGTTGCATTGCTTCTGACGTAATCTTGCGATGGCTCAGTTATTAGAGTTATTGACCCAGGTTATCCCTCAATCGTCTTTCTTTCCGGATGCAAAAACTAAAACGGATGCGTAGGTATTTGTGCAAAGAAGGATTCTGACCTTCAGGAACTAGCTCAATCACAGACTTCAGAGAACGTGAAAATACCCATTCCCTACAATTTGGCATAAAACACATTGGCTGAACCATGGAGAATATGGTGAAATATAGCCACAGAGAGAAAAAACTAAAGAAAATTTGCAGTTTGTTGTCATGAATTTTGCTGTATGTAATAGCTATATTTTACCATATATCTCCACGGTTCAGCCAATGTGTTTTATACCAAATCATAGGGAAGTGATTGCGCTACAATATTCCGAAATAAAAAAATTGTTAAGGGGGTTCCAGAGGGGCTAGGGGTCACAAAGTGGGTCGAAAACAAATTTTTCATCAAAAACGGAATTCGATCATTGATTCTTAAAGTACTCCAAGAGTTACCTAGATACCTATGTACGTTACAAAAGTCCCAATTTTTAGTCCAGAACTCAACTTGGTAGGCTAGCAATGCCAATAGGAAAGTTTGGTGCCTTACAAAAAGTGAAAATTTTGATGATTTTTCATCTTTGAAGCTATATTTAATTGCATTGCCCCACCGTGCAGCCAATGAGTTTTATACCACATTGTAGGGAAGTGATAGCGCTACAATATTCTGAAATAGAAAAATGACTGTTCACCGGGTTCAGGACGAGCTAGGGGGCCCAAAGGGGGTCGAAAAAACTTTTTTCCTCAAAAATGGAATTCGATCGCTGATTCTTGAAGTACTCCAAAGGTTACCTAAAAGTCCCAATTTTTAAGTCCCAACTCTGATTTGTGAACTAGAAATTCGATTTTGAAATTTCGGTCCCATAGTTAAGCGGACCGATTTTCAGAGGGTCATGTCTCGAGCATGGAGCGTCGAATCGGGAAATCCTTTGCGGTGGTTATATAACCTATCGATACGTGTTAGCCCTCCAACTTACAGCCCTCTACGCCAAACTTTCAATTTTGGGTCTGAATAGGGCAAAGGGCAAAGACCCGATCGAGTCAGAGACTGACTCTTAGGAACGTTGGCACCGACACACACTCTAAAACATCAAAAACAAGCAAGAGAAAAGAACTGAGCGCAAAAAATTACCCTATGGGTAATTTCATTGCACTTAGTGCATAGTTCTCATATCGAAATCGCATGAAAAAAATCAGATTTTCGACCAACTTTGACCAGCCACTGCTCGAGAACCAAAACGATTCCCACGGGTTTGAAAGCAGTTTTCGATAGCCCATACAAGGGCTAATTGACAACTAAAGTGTGGAGCCTGGATGGAGTGCTCGGCAAAATTCCAAGGCATTTGAAAATGGGATGTAAAAATTTCTTGATTTTCAGCAGTTCAGATCGAGGATCACAAAATGGGTTTGGGTGAAGCTAGATCGATGAAATTGATAGAATAAGTAGTCTATACCAATGCCTTAAATGTCTGCAAATTTCAGCCAAAAAGCTCAATTCTGAAGAGAGTTGCAAGCTCTTGAATGTAGGGCATAAAATCGATCGATTTTTTGGATGCGCCACCGGCCGAAGTTCTTTGGGTTAGTGTGGACGAACCAGGGCGCGCTGGGCAAAGCCGTTTGGGGCGATAAGTTAACTATACTAAAGGTTCATCGTGAGGTATGCCACGTGCCTGGGTGTCGACCCCCGTGTGAACATGTTCTTCGCCAGCCTGCCCCACTTTTACAGACAATGCCAATTAATCCCCAAGTTTTTCCAACCGCACGTCTGATTTGCCAGAGGGCACTAAAAACGCTCAAAAATCGAAAAAATCGCAATCGGTGTGAGCTAGTACATACCTTTAGATGACGATAAGAGTTATTTCTCAATACGGTGAAGAAGTCTGTATCTTGACATGGATATGGATGGACACGACGCTACAAACACACCTCCGTTTAATACCTCAGCCATAGAGACCTGCAAAGGGCGGCCCGATGCCAGGGCCGAAAGGGCTTGCCATTGATTGGCAATTTTACTATAGATATAATTCGATAAGTACTACAGCTTGTATTTCGCTTACTTAATTAAACTGTTAATTTCATTCTCAGATGACTTTTAAATGCGTTTCTGAAGGCTATTTTTATACTATTTTCTAGCCCTGCACCGGTAGAAACAAACGATTTTTCCAGTTCAGCTCACCCGAGTGGAAGATTTCGAACAACCATTGCCATCAAATAAGCGGGCATTTTTTTCCTGCAATTTTGTCAGCCACTACAGTTTCTACAAAAGAATCTCTATGCCAATTTACAGAACAAACGGCCAAGAATTGAGCTCAAAGAAGCGTTTCAAATTTTTCCATTCAGGTGAGCTGAACGGAAAAATTGTTTGTTTCTATCGCTGCTGGTTCGGTAACGGTCAAACCAAGCCTTTTCAAACTACTGAAACAGTTATTTTCTATTCATTTTATGCTAGTATACCTCCTAAAAGGTCAGACCGCCTAAACTTCTGAAAAACTAAAAGTCACCTAACTTCGGAAATCGATGTCGATTAATTTATATGCCGTTTTATATTACTTTCCGATATATATTTACTGTTCAATATTTGTTTGACACCATCCAGGCATGTAAAATTTGTTTATATAATTGTGGGATTCCAACGAGATCATCGATTGCAAATTCACCCTGTAGCAAGTACATTAGCCAACCATAAGTTTTCAACTGACTATCATTAAATCTTGTCCATTTTACATTTGGGTTTTTAAGAAACTGCTGATCCATTTGATTTTGATACTGTAGTTGTCATACTCGGCCAATAGAATCTTCTAATCGTGTTCATCATACTAATAGCGGCACGCTGTTCAATGCATACAATTCGCCTGGGAAACAGGCTCCTTGTCTAACAAACAGTCGGCGCAGAGGCATCATTAAATTGAGTCCTAAGGAAGGCAAAGACTCACTTGATTTGAAAAACTGGCGACCGATCAGATTGCTCGATTCGGATGCCAAAATCTTGTCAAAAGTCCTAGCTGAAAGAGTGAAAAAAGTTTTAGTCTCCATAATCCATGAAGACCAATGCTGCTATATCCCAAATAGATACATTGGGGAGGCTGTCAGAGTGTCATTTTAGATCTATTGAACATTATGAAAGCAAGGATGACACAGGAATGATTTTGTCACTGGACACAGAAAAAGCTTGATTCCTTAGAGTGGTCATGCATGCAGAAAGCAGTGGAAGCCTTCGGTTTTGGACACACCTTTCGAAGGTGGGTAAACATTCATTCAATGCCAACCCCCAAGTCCTGCGAGATTTCCTGATGTTCAGCCAATCACCCCACCCCCCTCATTCTCTGAATGTCATAGTATGGATGGCCGCAAAACACCTGCTGGTCGTTTTTTCCGCGACTTGTAACAAATTACAGTGCCATTCAATCAATTTTGGTTCCGTTGCGATGCAGATTTTAATAAAATAATACGAGCGGACTACACATGTATCGGATTCCCAATCAGCCTAACCGGTTGTGTAATCTAAAGCTGATCTTTTACGACCGTTGCCGAGATCAGCAAAGAAGTTAGAACTGTAGTTCGCACTCTTGCATCTTTTCGTACGCACTCGACGTTTAGCAGATCTGTTGATTGAGTTTCTCACGATGGCACTGGCAGACTGCTCCTGCATTGGTTTGCTGGGCTATGGAGCGCTGGCTTATCTGTTGATTCGGTTTCTCATAAACCTCTACAATACTGTCTACCCATTCTTGCTGGCCACGCCTATCAAAGACCTGGTTGCTTTTAGTGGAGCTAATTGGGCCGGTAGCACCGTTTTCTGTTTTGAGCATTGATTTTGATGGGGTTCGATCAGACCTTCCAATTCGCGTGTAAATATTCTGCACCCGTACTAACCTCAGCCATGCGGCAGATAATTTGAGAATATAATTGACCTTGTGGCCCATAAAGCCAGGCCGGTTATACACTATGCGTATGTGCTCTACGCATACATGTAACAGGTCATCCGCCGAAGGGGGAGGGGGTTAGGGTCTCGCGCCGACCGTGGTTCTGAGCCCAAATTTTGGGCGGGGTTTGGCCAGTGTGGTGCACTTTTTATCTAGGTAACTAGGTAACTAGGTATACCTAGTATTACCTAGTTAATATTGGGGGAAAGTACCTAGATTTACTTTACCTAGTTGCTGGTTACTCTATTTTACCTAGTTATACTTTACCTAGTTTTAAATCCGCATAACTAGGTACTTCTAGGTAGAACAAGTTTACCTAGTTTGATATTTTCAGTTTTACTTGGTTTTTTCTGTCAGCAGACCTTCAAATTTCCGGCTTTCCCACAATTACAGTGGTTCAGAGAATGAATTTCTGACTTATTTGATCAATAAAATAGAAATATTTACTTGAAATGTGTCAAATTTCGTACATTTTAACTCCACTAACTTCATCACTGTTCTATTGAGCCAAAAAATAATATTTTGACTTGATTTCGAGCGTTCTAGGTTTACCTAGTATTACCTAGTTTTTCTGGGCTTTACCTAGTATTACTTTACCTAGTTTCTTAGCTGAGAACTTTACCTAGTATTACTTTACCTAGTTTCTTAGCTGAGAACTTTACCTAGTATTACTTTACCTAGTTTCAAATTTTCAAAATGCACCACACTGGGTTTGGCACTAAAAACGCTCAAAAATAGTAAAAAAAAGGCAATTTTTCGGCTAAAAATCGTTAAAAATTGCTAATTCAGGCTGAAATACAGCTAAATTCACTGTGCCCAATTTTACCTGAAATTCAGGTTGAAATACAACTAAATTCACTGCGCTCAATTTACCTGAAATTCAGGTTGAAATACAACTAAATTCACAGCGCTCAATTTACCTGAAATTCAGGTTGAAATACAACTAAATTCACTGCGCTCAATTTACCTGAAATTCTGGTTGAAATTCAGCTAAATTCACTGTGCCAAATTTTACCACAGATGCTGCAAAGAGGTGCTTCAGTTTTAGTGCACCAACACTGTTGAATGAGATCTGTGAGGCATTGCAATTCGACTGTTTGAGGAATCCCCTCAAGTTTGGTGAAGTTTAAGTTGTGTATTGATAGGTTCTATGACGGCAAACTGTAATTTGATTAGATTATCTATGGCTACGTGTCATCTTTTACATGTCACCAGTTGCTTGGCTATATCATGCGGTTCGTATAAAGTTTCAAGTTTCAAACTTTCTAAGAAGTGCAGTTTCACGGGCGATTTTGGCAATTTTTGCTTCTGAAATTGCAAAAAATCGCAAAAATCTGTTAAAAAAATTAGGGGCCGTCCATAAACGACGTCGTTCCAAAATCCCGATTTTTCGGACCCCCCTCCCCCCAAAATTGCCTTGCATCGTTTTTGGGGACCCCTCCCCCCTAGGCGACGTCGTTCTCCGTTTACCCCCCCCCCCCCGATAAAAGTTCAGTACATGCAGTACTGTAATTTTTTCTTGTTGCCATACTGTACAATGAATTGAATAGATCCCTTCAGCCACTCTGGGAAGCTTTTCTGAATGTAGAAATCTTTGACAGAATTTACATAAATCGAAAATAATACATTCAAAGTTCCCTAAAATTCGGAAAAAAGCGACGCCGTTTTTTGCTAACCCCCTCCCCCTTCTGGTGCGTCCATAGACGCACAGACGATAGAATCGTCGCATTTCAGCCCACCCTCCCTTCCCCCGTAAGGAACGACGTCGTTTATGGACGGCCCCTTACTTGCCACAAAATCGGAGTCGAAAAAATCGTCTTGGGGTCCCCATCCGGGGGTCTCGCCTAAGTTGGGTGGGGGCAGAGCCCAGACGCCCCTGTTGCATGTATGACTGTACATATGGTACAATCCCTTCTTTGGTATTGGCCCTCGCCGGCTTCTGTGGCCTGCGTTAGGCTCTATCCTATCTGGTTAGAGTAATGTATTATTATTCGGTTTGTTTGTGTGTTGCCATTTTGTTTGTAGTGGTGACGGGAGCCACTGATGGTATAGGCAAGGAATACGCCAAGCAGTTGGCTGGTAAGGGCTTCAATGTGGTCATAATTGGCAGAAATGCAGAAAAGTTGGAAGCAACTGCAGAAGAAATCAGTTGGTCTTCGCCTCACTTTCACTTTGTTACCGGATTAAATGTGTAAGTGGTGAGTTTTAGAGAAACAATCAGCCCAGTGTGAAGTGAAGCAGTTGGTCTTTGACTTCACGGAGGCATCGATCGAATCTTATCACCAAAAAATCGAGGTTCATTTGCAGTCACTGGATGTTGGAATTTTGGGTGAGCTTCTTTTTACTGCATCTTATACTTGTTATAGTTATTCTTCCTCCTAAACGTCGCTCCTGTTTCCTTCTCAATCTTCAGAAGCCGACTTCTTGTTTCTAGTGCAACTGTTTTAGTGAACAACGTAGGCGTGAACATTGAATATCCAGAGTACTTCCATAAATCAGCAGGCGGCGACAAAGCTGTGCGTGATATAGCAGTTGTCAACTGCCTACCAGTGGTAATGGTAAGTGCTGTGAAATGGGCAAAACCAGTGGTTCGGTGTTAATTTGAGATGAGTCGTATGGTGATAGACGGCATGCTGGCGCGCAACAGAGGTGTGCTGATCAATGTCGGCTCAGCCTCTCAATACATTCCAATGGCTTTCTGGAGCGTCTACAGTGCTTCCAAAAGCTTTCTTGCCTATCTGACATGGGCTCTGCAGCGCGAGTATAAAAACAGTGGGCTCTTTATTCAGGTCAGTTCTATTATTATCTCGTTCACTATTCATTTACCGTCTTTATTTCAATAAGCCATCTCATCAGAGTGGTCTGTGGTCACGTGACGTATTAGAGGGCGTGGCAATTCATTTCACTTTCATTTTGGTGTCAACAAACTCCCAATTTTTACCAACACCACAAACTCTAAAAGTTTTAGTCGGACGGACCGTGCCGATAGATGGACCGCCCCTGCTGATAGGAGGGCGTGACTTATCTCTGTTTAAAGTCAACCTTCCTGTCAACCGTGGCTTAGTGGAGGGCGCGGCTTATTTGAATAGTTGGCTTATTGGATGAACTAAACACGGTAATTGAGAATCAAGGTTTGGACCCATTGTACGGTTCTACATGTCATGCGTTTGCCAAATTATAAGAGTCGTCCTCTGGTCAGATCGAGTAGTGGCCCTTTCCCCTATTCAGATGTAAAATTGAAAGTTGGGGCGCAGACCGCTGTAACTTATGGCAGTAATACATATTTTGATACGGTAACAAAGGCCTGAAAAGGATTTGTGGATTTGGCGCTCCAGTACTGATTTATAGGCTCATGAAAATCGGCCTCCTTAACTATGGAGCAAAAATTTTGAATAGAATTTCTTCCTTACTAATAAGAGTTGGAGATTAAAAATTTAAGTTTTTTGGTAATTTTAAAGTGGATTAAGAATTCTCGGTCCAAACTTCAAACTCTATAACATCAAAGAAAAGATGTGTATTTCAGTATGTATTTTTATGTACATACTTTTAACTGGAAAATGCCCAAATTTAGGGTCACTTTTTGGCGCCCCCTTGAAGATCATAACTGGAAAATGTTATTTCACTAAGAAACCGGTTTTGGCCAAAAATGAATATTCCTCACATATACGGTTGTTACAGACACGCCTGACCATTTTACGCTTAATTTGTAAAACTTTCTTTGTATTTCAAATAAATGTAGTGTTGAAGCATAGCAGGTACTGTATTGTTTTGAAAATATAGACCAGAATATCATGTTTTACATTCGAATGTGCTTCTGTCGTTGTTTTCTAACGATAGATAGCTTTTGTTCACTTTAAAAACATATACTTGTGGGTTAAAATTGGCCAATCTAACTAAGACCATGGTATTTTCTAAAAGTGGAAAATGGTTGTCAATGAACAAAGGTTTCTGACCACCTATTCAAGACAATGGTCTTTTAACTGGAAAATGGTGTCAATGAACCCAGTTTTCTAACCACCTCTTAGAAGACCATTGTTCTATAACTAGAAACAAAAACCTATTATAAAACTATGCTCTTCTAACTACGGTGTTCTTATAAATGGCAATCTCCAGTACGAAAAGTTTTCAATTTTTGGTTGAAATTCCCAGACTCGATCTGACCAGAGAAGAGAGCGACTCAAGTTATCCGGAATATACTTGAAGTAGCAGCAGAAAAATCGGTACAGAATTATTGATGTTCTGTCACTTTCAGCTGGTTACACCATTCCTCTTCATCTCCAAAATGTCAAAACTTCCATCTCCAACATTCTTCGTACTCACATCAGAGAATTATGTGCGCACTGCTCTGGCAACTGTGGGCATTCAATCTACAACAAACGGCTGTTTTTCTCATGCACTGCAGGTATTCGTACAGTACGGATTAAAATACCGCTTGGCCAGTTTTCGATATTCAGTATAGAATTGGCATGGCGTGGTTCTTTGCTATCAAATCAAACGATTTTTGCAGTAATATTTTCAAGTTTAAGACACAATTTCTTGGAGGATTTAGAGCCTGGGTTTATAAGAAGCGTTTCTCTGACTGGCAAAGATCAACACCAAATTGAGATGGATGGGCAAATTGGTTCAGCACCCCTACAATAATTTTGAAAGCGTGTTTTTAGCATTTTATGCAGTTTCCTGACGAAAAAATCCTAAAACGACTGTAACTAAACTGATTTTAGCTGCTTTTCAAGCCTGAATTGGTATTTTGAGCGATTTTTCGGCTAAAATCTGGATTGTAACTTTTTTAGCAAGAAATCTGATACCTGCATTTTTGTGAATACCTACCAATACCTGATACCTGATTGGGTACTTTTTAAACACCTGTACCTGACACCTGATATTAGGTACCTTCGTCATATACTCTAACATAATATGTAAAAACGAGCCGAATCGGAGATGTCTTCCTGACCTGATTTGTCTTGATTTGTGGAGGCATTCTAAATCTTCTCAGAAATCGTGTCTTAAATTTAATTCTGCCCAAATCCTAGCTGGCTATCTCTCGTTCCTACTAGAATTTTACCGTTCGGAAATGAAGAATACAGCCTTGCTAGTCATGCAATATATACTACTGAAATATCGGATTTGGACTGATAACGGACACCTCTAAATTGAAATTGCACCTGTTTCCGATATGGGATAGATAGGTTCCAGTTACATTGTTGTACGTAGTAGTGTAATGAACTGCTGTTTAGGCTATGTTTGTCGATTTGTCCCCAAGTTGTGTGTATGAGTTGGCATCATCCATCCTGGTGAGAAATACAAGAGAGATGATACTTAAGCAATTACCTACTAAACATGAGTAAACTGTATACGTGAGTGGACTAAAAATACTAATCATTTACGTTAATAGTCCGCCAATTACAGCATCATTATGATTTGTATTACAGTCAGGCACTTAACGCCGTTTATGGTACCATCACCATATATGGTACCGGCACCATATATGGTACCCCTACCCATGGCCATGGGTGCCGGTACCATATATGGTGCCGGTACCATATATGGTGACGGTACCATATATGGTACCGGTACCATATATGGTACCGGTACCATATATGGTACCACTACCATATATGGTACGAAATCTGAACGGAGTGGTACCATATATGGTACCGGTACCGGAAAAACGCGAAGGTGGGGGTACCATATATGGTACCACCACAGACCTCGAACGTGGGGGTACCATATATGGTGCCGGTACCATATATGGTACCACCACAGGCCCCGAAGGTGGGGGTACCATATATGGTGCCGGTACCATGTATGGTGACGGTACCATATATGGTGCCGGTACCATATATGGTACCACTACCTACCGGAGATTTCCGCTTATAAGACCACCATAGTTAGAAGACCATGGTCTTTAAATAGGTTTTTGTTTCCAGTTATAGGACCATGGTCTTCTAATAGGTGGTCAGAAAACTAGGTTCATAGACACCCATTTTCCAGCTAAAAGACCATGGTCTTAGTTTAATTGACCGATTTTAGCACACAATTAACTGTTTTTAAAGTGAACAAAAGCTGTCCATCCTGAGAAAACTGAGGCAGAAGTACATAAAACATGATTCTGATTTTTGTTTTGAACGCAATACAGTACCTGCTATGCTTCAACACAACCCTTCTTTTTGTAATTTCAAGTAAAGTTTTACAAGTCAAGCGTAAACTGGTCAGGCATGTCTGGAACAGCCATCTAGGTGAAAAACAAATTCAACTATTGGCTAAAAATCCTTTTTTTGCAGTGAAATAACATTTTCCAGTTATAAGACCATGGTCTAGAAAAGGGCGCCAAAAAGTGACCCTAAATTTGGCCATTTTCCAGTTATAAGACCAGGTCTTATAAGTGGAAAACTCCGGTACGGTACCGGTACCATATATGGTACCGGCACCTTATATGGTGTCGGTACCATAAACGGCGTTAAGTGCCTGACTGTATTAGCCTAACTGTCTGTGCTAGAGAACTGCACTCCACTAATCGGCTGCCATTTTGCGCCCTGCTCGGCCCGGGAACTCAACATTTTCAGCCCTGGACCGGCCCGCAAAAGCTAAAATCGCTCAAAAATCAATCAAAATTGCTTGTGCGGGTACCGGAGAGTGCTGCATAGGGTACACCTCCAGATAGCGTACGCGGGGTACACTGACTGGCGCTTAGTGCCGGATTGTGTACCGTATAGTGCTGTTTATAGTACCCCCCTATTTATAGTACCCGGGGTACTATAAATGGAGACAGATTTTTATTCTACAGTGAGCAGGTATTAATACAAAATGTCCGAACATTATAGGATTTTTGGTGGTAAACATTGTTTGTGCGAACAAAAACAGTAGATAATGCAATCATAGAGTTTATGATGTAAGTAAAGAACCTATTTTTGACAAGTAGACCGTAATTTTAGCAAGAAATTTCACATACTATTGTTAGTTGCTTATAGAGCAGATTTGTAGAGTGCCATATATAGTACTATAAATGGATTCACTTTTATTTCCGCAAAACCCTAAGTGCCATATATAGTACCCGGGTACTATAAACAGCACTATATGGTACCCGGGGTACACTATTTGGAGACAGGTTTTATGTCATGGGTGTCAAAAATTTTCAAACATTACGGTAGCGTTAAAGCAGGTCTAAGTATATTTTTGCTCACTTTCAGTCGTTTTTACTGACACAAACCTCATAAGAATGAAACTATTGACCAACCACTCTCATTTACATGGCTGAAACAGTAATCTGGATTACAAAATTGCATTTCTACTGAGAAATCGTGAAAACAAGTAATTTATCGTGATTTTGGTAAGTGCCAGTTAGTGTACCGGGTACACTAACAGGATCTCATTGATGGAACAGTCAGGCACTGTTTCATGCCTGGTTTGTGATTTATATCTATTTAACACCTGTATTTCTTGTCTGAAAAGACTGAGGAAGGCGCTAGAAAGCGTTAGAATAATAAAACCAGGCTAGGATACCGAGAACTTGAGCTGAAGTTTTTTCCGCGATTTCGGAAATAACCGAAAAAAACTGAAAAAAACAGGCCGAGGTTTTTTCGGAAAAATGTCCATCCCTGGGTGTTAGGTTTAGGGATTGTGGTTAGCCCTCCTGTGTTACCCCAGTTAATTGCATTGCTTTGCCCCAAAAACCGAAAATTTCCAGCCCAAACAACCTTACACAAAACCGGTACCACACAGAAGGGGTTTACCGAATTTCAGGCTTGTGATTAGGCTTATTATTTGTTTATTTTCGTGTCTGAAGCATCTGAAGCGTTCGTTGGAAGGGAGTACGGTTGCAAGCATACATGGGCCGCGGGGGTCCGGGGGGGGTTGCCCACCCCGAACTTGGGCTCCACCCACCCAAACGACCCCATCCATCCACCCATCTGAAGTCGACTTTTGTTCCTGACCCCACCCACCAAAGTCGTTGCGACCCCCCAAACCCCCAAATTTTCGGATTTTGACTACCCCAACCCATTTTTCCGGCCCATGTATGGTTGCAAGCGGCCATGAGAAATCCGATTGGACAGCAAAATCAACGCGTTTCATGCCTCTAACGGTTGCATTCGAGCTGCATCGCCGGAAAACCTGCCGCCGATCGTTCCCGCACTCAAGATTCAATGGTTGATTTTCGAAATCAGTTTATGCACTCTAAATGTGTAGTTTTGGCATCAAAGATAAAAATTATGCAGATTAGCCTGTTTCTTTTTCGATTTCGGTATGTAGAAAGGAGAGTCTAAGGCTCTTTAGTGTGTGAACGAGTTCGAATCAGGTAAGTTTGTTGTATTTTTTCGGTCGCTTCTTGGCGTCAGCTTTGCTCTCCACTGAGGGAGAGCTCGCCCGTGAGGCCGTGAGCGTGCGTTCAGCTTTCAGCTTTGCTCTCCACTCAGAGAGAGTTGGCCCTTAACACCCGTGAGTGTGTGTTGAATTTTTTTTCGAAATTCCCGGTTCGCTTAGAATGGCGTTTGATGTCGGCCAGGCAAGGTCAGCACTACTGTAGATAAGAAATATGTATGTATGTATGTATGTATGTATGTATGTATGTATGTATGTATGTATGTATGTATGTATGTATGTATGTATGTATGTATGTATGTATGTATGTATGTATGTATGTATGTATGTATGTATGTCATCAAGTGCAACGGTGTGGTTTGATGATGGTAAAATATAGTACGGCAGTTCGGCGACAGCCTTCCTCAGACTCAGAACATTTCCTCTTCCTTCTGTGCCTTCTAGAGTAATGTATGCTTTATGCTGCCAAAATGATACTCCAGCCCAATGAGCTGACCCAGTCAGTATTGAAACGATATGTTGACCTGTGTAGAAATGATTGATTTGTATAAAATCTGTATGTGCACATTGCATAGAACTTACATTTTGATCTGATCTTTGCCCTGGCAGTATAATCCGACATGTTCTTGTAAATAAACATAGGCTGTAGCTGAGGAACTTGAACTGGTGACTTCCAAAACCATTGGTTCACTGTGAATGAATAAGTGAGATTCGGCGTTTTGATTACTGCATATTGCAGAAACAAGGCATCCAAAGATGAGAAAAACTTTACAGTCACATGAACGATCTGAAGCAAAGCTCATTATAGAACCTAGTAGTGATGTAAAAAATTAATTTAATTGTAATCGAAATTCGCATAATTGGCCTGTTTTTAATTTCAATTCAATTAATTTAATTTAATTGAAATTCAAATGTTGGGCCATAATTTAATTGTAATTGAATTGAAATTCGCCTGGAATTTCAATTATATTTTCAATTATTTCCTGTGGTGAATGTAAGGAAATCGGTAAGTATTAGAGAGTATTTGAGGAATGACTTCAAACAAAAACCTATTTAGGGTTTGGCACCTCTTTATACTGACCTCGGATGGATGGACGGATGGATTCTCGGGGCGGGCCCATCACGCACACCCACATCCTGCCCTTCCTTCACTACTAGCCTAAACACATGCTTGGTGTCAGTCTGGTCGGGTCTCAGTGGTAGCTGTCCCCGTTCCATATGTCCCAACACATGTGTGGTTGCTATTGTAGCTTAAGTGCTTAGGCAGCTCCAGTCTGTTCCAATTTTCCTACTCGCTGTCACCAGCTTTCGGTGGTCTGGGTGGAGCTTTTTGTCCACGACCAGCTGTGGATGAGCGCACGCACGACCACGCGTAGAGTGGCTTAGGGCCTAAATCAGTACACTAACTGCGCCGGTTTATACTGACCTCACTTTGTTTTGTAATGTTTTATGCTCTGCTTTTTATTTTGTAATTCATAAAATTCAAAACAGTGATTTTTAAATGTATGGTAGGTTGACTGACACCCCCTTTTTGGCGAAGGTACCTAGGAAGTGATGTTGCTCAAAAATGCTGAAAACCTTTAGATTATGAACTGATATATAATAATGAACTAACTGTAAGCTTCCCCAGAATGCCATTTTATGCGTTTTGAAAAGGCAACTTTTTAAAATTTACTCGCCTGGTTGGGTAGCATGCTAACCAGGTGTCTCTAAGCTTTTACATGGACATTTTTCAAGTTCTGGGTCACTCTCACTGTCTTGCAACAGCAAAAATACAACAATTTTCAAAAAATTGAAAAAATAATTGGAAAAAATTGCGTAATTGAAATTTTCCAAGGATCCATAATTTAATTGAAAATATAATTGTAATTGAAAATAATGGAAAACTATTTCAATTAATTTAATTTAATTTAATTGAAATTAAAAACTGAGCCCATAATTTAATTGTAATTGAATTGAAATTCAAATTCCATAATTTTACATCACTAGAACCTAGATAACTATGGTAACTGTGGCAAAAGAACAAACATCATTTGGCATACGTGCAGTTGTCGCACTGGTCAAGGCGCCCTTCTCGGAAATACCAACATATCCATCAAATGGAATAGTTAGAGTTCTCTCTAGGTTTTGAAAACCATATGTGTAAGCTACTTCTAATTGGAGCTTTACACCAAATGCTGCACCCCAGTCCATGGTACCACTCCATAATTCAAATAGATACTTTATGATCAGAATATCTTTTAAAAGCCATTTTTAGAAGGCTAATTTCTCAAAAATTTCTCGCCCTTGTTGGGCAGGGGCCCAACCAGGCAACTTCAAAAATAAACAACCCCCCCCTTTAGCAAAATCCTGGATATGCCATTGATGTAGCTTAGTTTAGTCATTTCTCACTATGAAATTCATTATCAGTTTCTAATAAATCAACTTCCTACTAAGCATAATTATACATACATACATACATACATACATACATACATACATACATACATACATACATACATACATACATACATACATACATACATACATACATACATGCATACATGCATACATGCATACATGCATACATGCATACATGCATACATGCATGCATACATGCATGCATACATGCATGCATACATGCATGCATGCATGCATACATATGCATGCATACATACATATGCATGCATACATACATATGCATGCATACATACATACATATGCATGCATACATACATACATACATATGCATGCATACATACATACATACATATGCATGCATACATACATATGCATGCATACATACATACATACATACATATGCATGCATGCTTAAATAGTGGTAAATAAGCGAATTTTTGGTTATCTTTGAACTTTGAGTGGAAATTTGATATGCAGAGGCATGCGTTTTTGCCACTTTCTATACACCGTTAGAAGCGCAATTCACACGGCTATAAAATATTAAAAAATCCCGAGGGTACCTTTTTTTATTTTCGAGAAAAATCTAATTTAGTGAACTTCACCATGAAATTTTTTTGCGGATTTTTTCACATTCGATGTCGTGGTTAGAGAACGAAACAGCGAAACAGTACTACTTATGC
Organism: Sabatieria punctata; assembly: GCA_030248155.1. Lineage (NCBI taxonomy): Eukaryota > Metazoa > Nematoda > Chromadorea > Araeolaimida > Comesomatidae > Sabatieria > Sabatieria punctata. The sequence goes on from JASANB010006662.1 coordinate 26,892, forward strand.
GGCAAACGAAAGCCCATGTCATGACGATTCGTTTGGCACCAAGCACAACGTTCTAGCTGCTTTGGATCGCAAGTGACACTCAGTCAAACATGACCTATTGACAGTCCGATTTTGATGGTTGCCCACCCTGCTTCCGAGGGCTGGCTCTGCCGGACCAGGGCACCTAGAGGGCTGTGCTCTTCAGGTTTAGCACAAGTGATCGTTAGGTACAACTTCCCCAAACCGGAGGTCCCAGGCCTGAGTTCGCTTTTTCGACTTGCACATAGCTGTGAAGAACAAGGGTCGATTCTCTCGCGAACTGACTCTTAAGCCCTCGACTGTGGTTAAAAATGTACTTTAAAGTGTTTTGAGTCGATCTCAGGCTTTTCTGAAGCCATTCGGGTACTGTAGTATGTGGTCCTGGCACGAAAATAACTTTTTGTCAATTTACATTGTTCCTGCGGCAAAGAAATGAGCTATAGAGTAGGCTCTAAGGGTTTCTATGGTCAGGGAATGTAAATTGACAGAGTTATTTTTGTGCCAGGACCACATACTACAGTACCCGAATGGCTTCAGAAAGGCCTGAGATCGACTCAAAACACTTTAAAGTACATTTTTAACCACAGTCGAGGGCTTAAACAGGTAATCAGGTTATTTTGAAACCCTGATTAGGGTTTCAAGTTTGAAACCCTAAACAGGGTTTTCAGGTTGCTTTCAAGCCGTAAACAGGGTTTTCAGGCTACTTTCAAGCCGTAAACAGGGTTTTCAAGTTACTTTCAAGCCGTAAACAGGGTTTTCAAGTTACTTTCAAGCCGTAAACAGGGTTTTCAAGTTACTTTCAAGCCGTAAACAGGGTTTTCAAGTTACTTTCAAGCCGTAAACAGGGTTTTCAGGCTACTTTCAAGCTGTAAACAGGGTTTTCAGGTTACTTTGAAACCCTAAAAAGGGTTTTCAGGTTGCTTTCAAGCCGTAAACAGGGTTTTCAGGCTACTTTCAAGCCGTAAACAGGGTTTTCAAGTTACTTTCAAGCCGTAAACAGGGTTTTCAAGTTACTTTCAAGCCGTAAACAGGGTTTTCAGGCTACTTTCAAGCTGTAAACAGGGTTTTCAGGTTACTTTGAAACCCTAAAAAGGGTTTTCAGGTTACTCTACCCACCGACATACGCAATAGAACAGCATAAAACAAGCATGAGAAATGAACTGAGCGCAAAAAATACCCTATAGGTACTTTCATGGCACTTAGTGCATAATTCTCGTCTGGAAAACGCATGGAAAAAATCAGATTTTCGACCAATTTTGACTGGCCACTGCTCGAGAACCGAAACGATTCCCACGGGTTTGAAAGCAGTTTTGGATAGCCCATGCAACGGCTAATTGACGGCTAAAGTGTGAAGCCTAGATGAAGTGCTCGGCAGAATTCCAAGGCATTTGAAAATGGGATGTAAAAATTTCTCGATTTTCAGCGGTTCAGATCGAGGACCACAAAATTGGACTGCGTGAAGCTAGAGCGATGAAATTGGTAGAGTAAGTAGTCCATACCAATGCCTTAATTGTCTGCAAATTTCAGCCAAAAAGCTCAATCCTGAAGAGAGTTACAAGCTCTTGAATGTACAGCATAAAATCGATCGATTTTTCGGATGCGCCGCTGGGCGAACTTCTGGGGGTCCGTGTGGGTGAACCAGGGCGCGCTGGGTAGAACCGTTTGGGGCGATAAGTTAACTATACTAAAGGTTCATCGTGAGGTATGCCACGTGCCTGGGTGCCGACCCCCATGTGAACACATCTGCCCCACTTTTACAGACAATGCCAATTAATGCTACCTGCGAATTCTTCTACTGACTCTGTTTCTTTTTGCAGTCTAGACATTAGCTCAGTCGCTTTGAACTTTGCTTGCTGAGGAGAACTAAAACGCTCAGTCATAGCTTGCACCAGAAGACGGTAATTTGCTTTGGTGACATTAGGCAGATTGTCTAGGTACTCACGCGCCGGTTCTATGATATATATTGGAAGCGCCCTACGCCTTCTATCGTCGTCCCACACACACGCATCAGCTAAGCGGTTAAAGTGGGTGCGCAGCCAAGAACCAAAATTATCGCCAATTTGTGCTCCGCTAAAGTACGGAATAGTGTGCTGAAGTTTGTAAACCCGGCAAGTACGCATTTTCTTGCCTTTGAATCTGCTGCTGTACGTTTTGCAACTGTGCGTTCATGTTTTGCATCTGTTCTGCCACATTGTCCATCTCTTGTTTTTGCTGTCGTCGTTCAAGCCGAATTTCTTGATCAGTTTTAACAGGAGTCGTTCCAGACGTAGTAGGTTGGTCTGGGGTTCGTGGTCGCAACAGAGTTTCGTCGTGACTCTCGAACTTTCTCGAACTGGCCGGGGAAACACTTTCTGGCCGTAGTACGGCGTTCTCAGGAAAACTCTCTTTCGGCCGGAAAACACCTGACAAACGGCTTTGTATCGACGCAGTAACTGACTGCAACGGCGCATTTTTCACAAGATTGACACTGGTACCAGGTTGCCACTTTTCAGTTGCAACATTTTCTTGAGGCGGCGTAGGCAACATTCATTTAACAGAAAAAGAATCGATAGGTGCACCATATATTTTGCTTTCTTTTAGCGGCTTGCAACCAAATGTTTTGCTTTACAACGTAACACACGCTGTTATGCACTTTCTGGCAGCTCACAAAACTGTATGCAAAGGCGCGCTCACACGGCAATGCTGCTACCTGGCGCCACTTGTAAACTGACGGCACTTTTAGCACAACTTATTTGTGTATTTTTCATAGACCGCTCTCAGACCCGGTCTGTAGAAAGAAACTGACGGCACTCTGTTCCCGTCGGAAAGAAAAAAAATTGACTGCATTCAGATCCAGTCAAAGAAAATTGACGGCGCTCAGATCCCGTCAAAGACAGCGAAAAAGAATTATACCGTGCCGCAACAACGATTTGCCGCTCTTAAAAACGCCGCTTTTTCGCCGTGAACATAGAACCTCGGCCGCTTAACAAAAGCTAATTATCGCCGTAGCCAGCTAGTGGTCCACCAGCAAGTCGAGCCCGTCGGGGATGCCAAATTCTGTTGCGCACCAGAATTGACGACCGCTCTCGACTCCAACTTTACTCAAGACTCACTGTTTCAACCAAAACACCACACGTTAACTTAATCACTCCATACCATCTAACAAAACATCGGCGCCTAAGCCAGCCGACTTTCAGCCACAACACAGAACACATTCCAAGCAATCCAATCACTCCTACCAGATATTCTCACGCAACAGACCATATATGTAATAGGGGTTGCCCCTGCTGAAAAGGCAAAACCCCCCTCACCCCCAGAACAGGTTAAGGGACCCCCGACCCTAAAATACAAGTACTAGTAGTGGCTCCAGTACTAACAAACTGGCTTAGAAATCACAAATTTTTAGCCTAAAATTCGCTTGAAAAGCCTTTGGAAACCGAATTTGGCGTTTTCACTGCCGATATTTAAGAGAAATCGGGTTTTTTGGAAGCCCTTTTTCTCATTTTTTTTGCTTTTTTGAGCTCTAAAAAGCTATTTGGCAGCTTAAAATAGCGATTTTTAGCGTCCTTACTGAAAAAAACGTGCTAAAAACGCATTTCCAGGCGTTTTGCAGCTTTTTGAAATTTTGGACCCCCTGTGGGCGAAAGCCCCCTCGACCCCCACCTGAGGAAAATCCCACTACCCTATCATACATATATGGTACCGGTAATGGTACCACCACAGTGCGCGAACGTGGGGGTGCCATCATACATGTAACAGGGGGGGTCTGGGGGGGGTCTGCCCCCCACCCGAAATACGCCCCCCCCCCCCCCCCCCCCGAGACGATTTCACCGACCCCCCCCTCCGATTTTTCTGGCAAGTAAATTTTCGAGCAAATTTTTGCAATTTTTTACAATTTCACACACAAAAATTGCCAAAATCGCCTGCAAAACAGCACTTTTTAGCTGCATTTCAGCCCAAATTAGCGATTTTTGGCAATTTTTAGCCAAAAAATTGCGATTTTTTCGATTTTGGAGCGTTTTTTAGGGCCCACCCCCCGCCCCCAAAATTTTGGCTCAGCCCCCCCCCCCCCCGGCCGGCGCCAGACCCCCCAACCCCCCTCCCCCCATCGGCGGATGACCTGTTACATGTATGGGTGCCATATACGGTACCCCTAGCCTGGGTACCGGCACAGTATCATAAACGGCCACAAATGCAAAAGTCTGTTAAAACGTGCAGCAAAACACCAACATGCCCTAAATATCAGCAGCAGAAAGGCCAAATTGGTTAGCGAGACGTTTTTAGCGGGTCTTACGCTATTTATTAGTGATTTCTGAGCCAGTTGGTTAGCAAGCTGCTACTAGTACTTTCAGGTTGCTGGGGTGGTACATCTATTGTCTTGGCTGGTAGGTAGGGGTTAGTGTGGGCTACGTTTATGGGTACAACAGTCAGGCACTTAACGCCGTTCATCGTACCGACACCATATAATGTGCCGGAACCATATACATTGTATGTTACCGGTAGGTACCTAGGGTAGTGGTAACATACTGTACATGGTACTGGCACCATGGTACCGTCACCATATATCGTACCGATACCATATATGGTGCCGCACGTTCGGCGACTGTGGTGGTACCATATATGGTGACGGTACCATACATGGTACACCTACCCATGGGCCATGGGTGCCAGTACCTTATATAGTGACGGTACCACTACCATATGGTACGAAATCTGAACAGAGTGGTACCATACATTGTATATGGTATCGGTAACAACGCGAAGGTAGGGGTACCATATATAGTGCCGGGCCGGTACCATAAACGGCGTTAAGTGCCTGACTGTAGAAGGTTTGAAAGGGAGCAGAATAAATAAAGTGAACGTAGGAAGGAAGAAGAGAGTGGAGGCCGAGAGGAAAGCCAAGTAGAGCCAGAGTCGGAAATGCCGCACGGCGCACATGAACAGCACCTGACGCACCACGTCCGCTCTCATCTCACTCCCGCTCTCATCGCTAATAACACGTCTCTTTTCATACATGAGCATGGGGGACGAAAATAATAATCTACCAAACGTTGCTAGAGGCTGCTAGAAAGCCTCCAGATGCGTTTTTAAGCCACAGAAACCATTTTGGCAACTACACGCCAAACCCGAATTTTTTAAAAATTTCTCTTGAAAATTTCGATTTTTTGACAATTTTTCTGTCAGAAAAGTGGTTTTTTGCCAATTTTTGTCGAAAATTTGATTTTTACCGCAAATTTTTGAATTTTAGCCGAAATTTTAGATTTTTCTGACAGAGTTTTGGTCAAAAATTTAAATTTCCTGCACCTATATCCAGGCAACTATGCACGGAGAGCTGACCGTACCCCTGAGCCGCCGACCATGCACATGTATGTCTCTTATCTTCTTCACATAATAAACCACACTGCTCTAACAGTCTCGCACTTAACGCCGTTTATGTTACCGGTACCTAGGCTGTGGCACCATATGGTACCTTGTACCACTTATGGTATGTAAAACCACAGGCCCCGAACCATACATGTAGGAGGGGGGTTTGGGGGGGTTTAGCCCCCCCAGGCCCGATTTTCGGCAAACCCCCCCCCCCCAGCCGAATTCTGGGGGGGGGTTTCTGAAACCCTATTTTGGGTTACAAACTGCTAAAATTCAGGGTTTCAAGACTTATATACCGTAATTTAGCATTTCAAAAGCCCTAAATAGGGTTCCGGAACCCTATTTAGGGTTTCAGAAACCCAAAGTAATGCCTCCGGAACCCTATTTAGGGTTTCAGAAACCCAAAGTAATGCCTCCGGAACCCTATTTAGGGTTTCAGAAACCCAAAGTAATGCCTCCGGAACCCTATTTAGGGTTTCAGAAACCCTAAATAGTGTTCCGAAACCCTGTTTTGGGTACCTGAAAGCCCTAAATAGGGTTCCGAAACCCTGTTTTGGGTTTCTGAAACCCTAATTTGGGTTTCTGAAACCCTAATTTGGGTTTCTGAAACCCTAATTTGGGTTTCTGAAACCCTAATTTGGGTTTCTGAAACCCCAAATAGGGTTCCGGAACCCTACTTTGGGTTTCTGAAACCCTAAATAGGGTTCCGGAACCCTAATTTGGGTTTCACAGAGACTAAACAGGGTTTCTGGAGGCCCAAAGTAGGGTTCCGGAACCCTAATTTGGGTTTCAAAAGCCCTAAATAGGGTTCCGGAGCCCTAATTTGGGTCTCAAAAACCCTAAACAGGGTTTCAGTGCCCTAATTTTTGTTTCAAAATCTCTAAATAGGGTTCCAGATACGCATTTTAGCTCTATTCTGTCGAGTAAAATAGAGCTTTTTTGCATGTTTTAAAGCAAAAACATGTTTTTTGCACGTTTTTAATAAAAAATAGGATTTTCTGCACATTTTAAACCAATAAATAGGGTTTTATAGGGAATTTTTGCACTTCTGACAGGATTTTTACCGGATTTTTAGTCCTCAAAACCCTGTTTTGAGCCCAAAAAAAGGTCGCTGAAACCCCCTTTGGAAATAGTGCTGAAACCCTATTTTGGATCTGGAAAACCCCCCCCCCAGCCGAAAACCCAGCTACATGTATGCCCCGAACGTGGGATACATATATGGTGCCACCAGCCCAGGTACCGGTACCATTTATATAGTATCGGTACCATAAGCGGCGTTAAGCGCCTGACTGTTTAACTGAAGACATTGCATAACACCGGCACCATATGCAGATGATACAGACTTGTAACAAACATGTCATCCGTAGAAGGGAGGGGTGCGAGACCAAATTCTAAGGGAGAGTACCAAATAGAGTTGTAGGAAAAAAATTTTTTGAAAGCCAAAAAAAGCTGTTTTTTAATGAAAATTTTTCACTTCGAAATTTTTTTTTCAAAATTTTTTCCTAACATGAAATGTAGCTTGTCGGAGATGCAAGGATGCATCAGAAGCAACTTTAAATACAAAAGCTGATACTTTGGTTCAAACATAGTGTTACAGCCTGAGAGTCGATATTCTACGTACCTGCAGCATTGCTCACAGAGTGGCTGCTGCCCTTCAAAACCTATTTTTAGGCTTAGAATAGGCAAGAAATTGATAGAACTGCACTGCTAATGTATACTGTATCTGAGGCTAAATTCAGCGATTTCCCCCCAAAATTTCCATGGCTTCTGAGGAGAGGAAGGTTGCATCTCCTCTGCTTTCTCTTAAACAAATTTTTCCTCAGCTTTCTCATACTGTGAATAAAATAAAAAATTTTCGAATTGGGGCTTCAAAAAAAGAGCCTAACAACACTAGTACCAAAATCGTAGTTTCCGGCTAAAATACGGTAATTTTGGGTCATACCGTCAGGCACTTAACGCCGTTTATGTTACCAGTACCTAGGGTAGATGGTGCCCCCACGTTCGGCGACTGTGGTAGTGTGGGTTTGTATATTCAAATATACATATACAAATTTGTATATATATACAAATGTTTTGGATATACATATACATATACATATACAAACTGACCGTTGATGCAATATTCAATATACATATACAAACAGACTTGATATACAAACGGTTTGTATATTTTCATTTGTATATTTTTGCAGTGAGTAGTTTAGCACATTTTGGCCACTTTCGTACGGTAATTGAGATATTTTTATGGTTTCTTTGGGTGTTTTTGTATTTTGAGACTATGTCTTCAACTTTTCCAGAAGAATTTGTTAAATTTGCGGTTTAGCCTCGTCTGCATTAAGACCAAATATTATTCATCTTCGTTTTAGAAGTATTTCGCAATGAGTTTTGTTTTGAAACGAAAAAATGGAGTAGTAGGCACACTCAACGACGAAATTGATAATCGAATCCCGCACGTTTCCCTTTTCGTTTCATCCCAGTTTTAAACGTATTATTGTTAACCTAAACCTTAAGTAAAACTATACCTATGCACGAGCCTAGTAGGCCTGAATCGAAGACTAAAGCCAGAACCTAAGCCTTAACATACCTGTTAACCTAAAACTAAGGGGTGTACCTAAAGCGTAAGTTTGAATTTGTTGCTAGCATTTGTATTACTTAAAGATTTTCGACCACCGGTGACTTACCCACACCACACAAAAAATTTCTTGATATTACAGATCCTAAAAAGCCTGAGTTTTAGCAATAACATAAATTTTAGCTGGTAAAAATCTTGGACTGAGGGCAGTATCACTTAATAGAGTTCGCACCGGTTGGGAGAACTGCCTGAAATCGGAATGCACTCATGCAATTTGAGAATATTTCATGTTGGCTAGCCCTACAACGCCCTACCATATGACAATGACACCCGTCATGGTACCCCTAGCCCTAACCCATCTGGTTTGTCGAAATCATGCTTTCCAGCAGAAAATTTATAATATTCTTAATATACAAATATACAAAAAAATATGCAATATTGAAATTTTGTTTGTATATGTATATATGCATATACATATACAAACCAATGTGCATTTGTATATATACATATACATATACATATACAAACGAAGTAGGCATATATGTGCCCACGTTAGACTGTGGTGGTACCATGGTACCGGAGATTTCCGCTTATAAGACCACCATAGTTAGAAGACCATGGTCTTTAAATAGGTTTTTGTTTCCAGTTATAAGACCATGGTCTTCAAATAGGTGGTCACAAAACTGGGTTCATAGACACTCATTTTCCAGTTAAAAGACCATGGTCTTAGTTTAATTGACCGATTTTAGCAGACAATTAACTGTTATTAAAGTGAACAAAAGCTGTCCATCGTGATAAAACAAAGGCAGAAGTACATAATATAGATAAAACATTATTCTGATTTTTGTTTTGAACGCAATACAGTACCTGCTATGCTTCAACACAACCTTTCTTTTTGTAATTTCAAGTAAAGTTTTACAAGTCAAGCGTAAACTGGGCAGGCATGTCTGGAACAGCCATCTAGGTGAAAAACAAATTCAACTATTGGCCAAAAATGCTTTTTTGCAGCAAAATTACATTTTCCAGTTATAAGACCATGGTCTTCAAAAGGGCGCCAAAATGTGACCCTAAATTTGGGCATTTTCCAGTTATAAGACCAGGTCTTATAAGTGGAAAACTCCGGTACGAAATCTGAACAGTGTCACTAGCCTAGGTACCAGTACCATATACGGCGTTAAGTGCCTGACTGTCATACAGCTAAAAATCGTGGCTTTATAGACAATACCGTTTCCGTTTCGCTATGCTACACTACTACGGTATAATGATTGGTCTGCGCACGTAGTTTACATCGTTTATTACTCTTTGCGCGTACGTACAGTCGAAGTTTGTCCCAGCAACATAAACAAAAACTGCTACCAAAGTTTGTACAGCTCACTTATAGAGTCGTTAATCCTGTACAAGGCGTCAACATCAACGTCACCACTCTATACATACATATTAACGTCACAACCCTGTACATCCATCAAACGTCACAACTCTGTACATACTATCATGGCTGTCACAACTGAAACCTGCGCGGATTCTCTGGCCCACTTAGAGAGAGAAAGAAGGGACCCGGGCCTTGACCGGCGAATTGAACACCGCCTTCATAATTCGCTTACAACGCTCTCTGGTCTTTGGAGACAGTCCTTCCAGAACTAAGACAGAAGAAACACGTACTTAGACAGAGCGAATCAATCACAAGGGGTTACTTTTTGCCCATTAATAGGCTGAACCAGGGTCGAAACTTACATGTATACTTACATAGGAGGGGGAATTTTTCTTACACTGTTTTCTAACTTAAAAGAAAGGGAAAAAATTGGGGGGGTTAAACAGCCTTCTCCTAAAGCCCGAGGGCTTTAGCCACACCTGGGTTTACCCCTGGAAGGTTTCTGTTGTAGCGGTCAAATGCTGCGTTCGATTTCCAACGGCCTAACTGTCTTAAATCACCTGAGTCTACATTTTTTGCCACCAAGGCGGATGCGCAGCCGATCCTAAAAGAATGCCATGTGTACCGCTCTGCTTCCGGTACCTCACGTTCCTGCAGCATACTCTTCAGCAATTTCCGAGCATTATCTTTTGACACATACTTTGAGTTGGCTACATTCATAAAAACGTACGCCGTTTTATTACGCGCAAGCGTGCCTAGCTGATGGCTGTACCGTTCATAAATCCTAACTGGGCACAGACTAGACCCGGTAGCCGCTAGCCAGAGACGATGACCGTTCTTGTGCTGATCGGTTTTGCTTCGCTCTAGGAGCAGTTCGATGCCCCCTGCTGAATGCTTAACATGCTGGAACTCTGGCTCTGACACTCCTGAAAACGAAGTGCCCCTGCATAGCAGAAGATAGCCATACAAAGGGTCCGGAGACGCGGGAGTCTGGCGTTTTGTTGCACTGCTGCCTCCAGTGCTCTCAGGATCTCAACCGTTGCTGGGACTGTCCGACAGACACCCACCGGTGCTTCCCTCCTGACTCCCTCGAGGAAGGTCTTGCAAAGAAAGCTGTCTGAAGGTGCTAGGTGTCCTGCCAGCTTATGGTACCATGAAATGGCATAAAGTGCCGTTGCAATTGATGCGGTTGCCTGACGCCTGTCCCTCAGTGTCTGTAGGTAAAGCACCACCTCTACTGGCTGAGCAGGCATAGGCGACAACTCGTGCGCTAGCATAAAGCGTTCAAAACGCCTGAATGCCCCCAAGTAAAGAGTCTGAGTTCCCTCGGCCCTGCTTGCTGCCAATGTTCTTCTTACACCCGGGGCTAGGTAAGCTAACTGCTTTGGCACTTGCTCAGTTCCGAGCTCACATCTGTCTGAAACACAAGCTAGTGCATACAATGACCTGCCAGCCTCCAACAGACGTGTGCCGGTGCTGCCCTATACGCCACATAAGGGCTGGGCGGGTGGGCTATCAGTAGTTCAGGGCGTAGACGGCTCGTCACTCAATTACGTCAAACTAAAGTCACGACTGGTCAGCGCAAAGAGCTAAACCGATGAGTGACCAGCAAGTCCCACCGCTACCACAGCGCCGGCCAGGCACCGCCCCCTCTTCTGTCATTGGCCTGCTCCGACCAATCAATACAATTTGTGTCCAAATGTAAAAAGTGTCCTTGAGGCAGTGTGAAAGAATTTTAGAAGGAATTACGTAGGACGACCAGCCGTTAAATAAAGTAGCCTTAACCAAATAGTACATAAATTCAAGTTGAGGTAACCTAGCGGTGGGAATGAAGTCACCCGAAAGAGTAAAAATGAAGCTCCGTCATTTTCATACTTTACCGACACAAGTACAACACAAATACATGGATCAAGAGTTACAGGTACAGAACACAGAATAGGGTAGAAAAGAACGTAAAAGCGTGGAAGTAGAATTGACTTAGACGCCAAAGCCCGCAGAAGAACAAACGATCTAGCAAAGCAAAGAAAAACACGACGAAAATCTGAAAAGCAGAAAAAGAAGACGATCTTGTTTTCCTCTGGGTTATAGCTTCTTCCACACAACAACGCATTGCAATACTGTCAGTGACTAGACTATTGTCTTTCTCTATCCACTGAAATGGAATGTTGCTCGATTAGTCGGTCAGAGGTGAAAGGTCGCCTAAAACTAAACTTACATAGTGCAATAGTCAACCTCTCAGTTAGAGATTTGCAATTACCACACTCGTACCACACATGCAAAACACCCTTCCAAGCATACATGTACTAGGGGTTACCCTCTTGCTGGAAAGGACAACCCCCCTCACCCCCGACCCCGAGCCAAAAATACAAGTACTACTACATTAGCTTAAGAGTCCTTGCCAAAAAAAGTCAGGCAGTGGGCGGCCGATGGAATTTTTTGACCCCCCATTTTTATTGGCTCATTTGAATTGCCCTATTATGAAACCTCCACAGCCGCGTCGGTTTCGTTCTGGCCGCACTCAAACCGGAGTAATGGTTTGAAGAAGGGTGCTGCGCCGGATCTCCCAGATTTGGCTCCTCCATGCTCTTTCAACTGCTGTCAAATTGGCAGCTTTCGAGATAGCACCTTGAAATTGGACACACTTATACAGATTTTCCCGCTCTTTCAAATGCAATAGAGAACAACTGAATACGATGAAAACTTCCAGATTCAGACGCGATTTATTAAAGTTTGGGGGACCCGAAATAGACGTGTCTTTCAATTGAAAGAAGTGCCTATGTGGCAATGAGCTCCAGAGCTGATATTTTCAACATAGGTTGACCATGTAAGGATGTATCAAAACCTACAGGCAAACCCACCGATTCGGCTTTGTTTGGGAGCTGTGCAGCTTTGAAGATGACCCTTTTGATCACGATTTTTAGGCATGACAAGCAAATGTAGATGAATTACTCTTTGTCAAAGGCACCTAGAGAGCTGTCACTTGCAACCCAGACTAAAACGGACATGCTCTTTCAGAATATCAGCTTCATTTGCCTGTTCAGTTCTTCAGTCCCAAGTAATTTTCACATTTTCATGTGTATGCTGAATCTGACCGAATTTCCGGTACCATCTTACTAGGCTGGTCACTACTCCTGTAGTTTCTGGTTAATCAACCTGAAATTTATCCCGATTGTGGAGAATTTCCCGCTCTTTCATCTGATTCACTCGCCGCATCAATCGGATGCTCAGTTCAAATGTTATATCTGATTGTTTACAAATACGTTTTCTGCAGTGCAACCCTGGCTCGCATCATCGATTAACTTTGCTCAAAAGTGCAAGGCTTTGTCTACTCTTACAGAAAAACTCAATAGATCTCGTACACCTATAACGTGCGCAATATGCAAGCCTCAGCGCTGCAGGATTTTGGCCTATGTCTAACAAACGGCAGTTTATGTCAGAACACCTTTAGGTTTAGCAACAGCACAAGTACGAGAGGATCGTAAAGCGAGAAAATAGAAATGGCCGATTGACACGGACTGTCACTTAAATTAGCATACAGCGTAAGTCAAAATTGAACACACGTACGTACTACATTAGTCATAACATCTAACTAATTATACTGACAGTTTGAACGTTCGAAATATACTATGTAACAAAATAATACACTTACAGTGCACTTACTTTTATCAATAAATTCTTGCTAGTATGGAGCCGCTAAATGTACTACAGCATGTAAACATTATTCAACAAAATTTACTTAAAGATAAAGCGGCATACATGTACTAGGGGGGTTTGGGGGGTTACCCCCCTGCTGGAAAGACCAAACCCCCCCTCACCCCCCCCCCCCCGAGACAGGTTAAGGGACCCCTCCCCCGACCAAAAAATACAAGTACTAGTAGTGGCTCCAGTATTAACAAACTGGGTCAGAAATCACTAATTTTTAGCCTAAAATTGACTTGAAAAGCCTTTGGAAACCGAATTTGGCGTTTCCACTGCTGATATTTAAGAAAAATCGGTGTTTTTGTACTGTTGATCGGGTATACCCATACCCATACCCGAAACTGGGTATTTTTGAGCAAAACTACCTGAAATTGGGTATACCCATACCCGGGTACTTTTTGAAATACCCATACCCGGGTATACCCGATTTTTTGAAAAATACCGGGTATTTGAATGGGTATTTTTAGAAAAAATCGCGCAAGCACGCACTTCAATTTCGGTAAAAGACTGTGCAAAAATTCTCTCAAAATTGTTAAATAGAAATACCGTTTTTACCATGCATCATACAGTCACTTTACTGCTTCGGAATGGTTGGTTATCCACCTAATTTGTTTCAAGAATTGTATAATTAAGCGTTGTGGTTTTTTTAATTTTATGCATAAAACACTATGAAAAAATCTTACTGAAAAACGTTTGCGGGCTCAGAAAGGAACGCCCTGGGTTCTTATGCACCTCAATCTCTCACTGCAAAATTCACAGTACATACTGTATACATGACTAGACCTATTTCTTTTGCAAATTTTAAATTGTAGTCTCTAAAAATCGCCAAAAATAATTAGTAGTCTTAGTTAGTAGTCTAAAAATTTCTCGATTTTGAATATGTGGTCGTAGATAGTAGTCAATTTGTAGCAGCAAAATTTTGTATAAAAGTACCAAATTTTTAGGTTTAGGATATGAAACAAGAAGTTGAGAATCTAAAACAGTGAACCAAACAAGGGAGAGGTGGAAATTTAAGGAATAACATCTATTTATCCACCAGGTGTGATGCCAAAAATGCCTGTTAATTTCTACTGCGAAAGTTTCAAATTTTGGATTAGCCTCAAAATACACGGTTTTCTTGTTTACAATTTCAAAAGATATATTTTCGTTATTATTCTACCTGTATTATATTTTGTTTACCAAGAAACAAACAAAGGTGCGCTGTGCTTTGTTTACAAACGGTCAGAAATTCAATAAATATTCCAAAATATAACAGGAAAATTGCTTTTAAATGACAAAAAAGTTGTCAAGACTAGTGAAAAAGCTCAATTAAAATGGCACCATTTCCGTTTCTAAATGGCTAATGTGCATGATATGACCAAATAAATTCCAGAAATTGCTGACTACTAAATTCACAAATTCATAAGAGTATTTTGTAGTCAATTTGTAGTCACTAAATCTGAATATGTAGTCGTAGTCAATTTGTAGTCTTGATGACGTCATAAAACCCCAAAAATTAGTAGTTAGTGGTTAGTTAGTTAGTAGTCACTACAAAATAGGTCTATACATGACATGCATAAAACATGATATTTCATTGAAGTTGAATTTTTCAAATGTGCGTTCAGTACATAAAAAGTCATGCATGCAGTAAGTTTCTTGCCTCTCATTTACTTCTAACAGAAATCATCGGGCTTCTATTTTTGTGCTCCCTTTGAGGATAAGTACCGTTGTAAGGCTAACAAATTTAGTTGGACTATAATTAGAAGGTTATAACGTTTCTATGCATTTGGTCTGATGCTGAGGGAAGTACAGTGTTGGTCAAAAAAGAGCGCCTGGCCATTTTTGTAGTTTTCCGAATAATTTAAATGGCCGCCATTCCGTCAATTTTCAACCGAATGAAAAGATTTTTGGCACGATTATTATTATTATATGTTAAGAGTTTCTTTTGGTCAAGTCCTAGCCTGCTAGCCTTCTGTAGACTGCAGTAATGCTCTTCCAAAATGAACTGACCAAAATTTACCGACATCAAATTTGAACGTAAATATCTTACGAACCCTTCATTGGATCTTTCCTAATTGTGCAGGTGAACTCAGCTTTCTAGCACAACCGGTTAAAATCTGGCGTATTTATAGTATTCGTAAGCGTATTTTTAGTTTCAGTCAAGGTGAAAAATTAGCATTCTCAAAAATGATGGTGTTAGAATCCATCGTATAGAAAGCAGAGTTATACGAACTAGCGGGGTCGTGGATACAATCGCCTCAACTAGTAAGGCGACACAATGAACGCCTAAATTAGGCCATACAACCGTGTTTTATGTTTAGAAGTCGAGGCTATAGATGGCTAGCAGGCTAGCACTGGGCCAAAACAAACCCTTAACAAATAATAATAATTGTGTCAAAAATCTTTTCATTCTGTTGAAAATTGACAGAATGGCGGCCATTTGAAATTATTCAGAAATTCGAAAAAAGGCCAGGCGGTCTTTTTTTATGGCCAGCACTGAATGTACGTACAGCAAGCTGAAATTTTTATACAACTACGGTGGGTGAGCCAGAACCAGGAATTACTATTACAAATCATATTTAGAAATCTGATTCGTTTTTGACAATGTTAATCTGCCAAAGTATTCGAAAATTGACAGCTGTTCTAGTGACTGTGAAGTAAAACTGTAATGGTTACTACTACATCAGCTACACTGAGCACATAATAGTTGTCCAAAAGAGCGGTTTAAAATCTATTTTCGCAAAACCACTTGAAATCTGGCATTTTTAGGAATTTCACGATTTTAATGATAAATACCCGATTTATACCCGATACCCGGGTATTTTTAAAATACCTACCCATACCCATACCCGGGTATGGGTATTTTAAAAAATACCTACCCATACCCATACCCAATTCAGATTCGAATACCCATAGCAACAGTATGTTTTTGGAAGCTCTTTTTGTCATTTTTTGCTTGTTTTTAGCTTTAAAACGCTATTTGGCAGCTTAAAATAGCGATTTTTAGTGTCCTTACTGAGAAAAGCGTGCTAAAACGCATTTCTAGGCGTTTTGGAGCTTTTTGAAATTTGGGACCCCCCACCTGGGCGAAACCCCCCTCGACCCCCACCTGAGGAAAAAACCTCCCCTACCCCCTCCCCCCAGGTCGGCCCGGAGCTGTTACATGTATGTAAAGCGGTTGTGGTCATGCTATATAAGCTGGTGTCCTATTGGCGTTTTCTGTAAGTGTAGACAAAGCCTTGCACTTTTGAGCAAAGTTAATCGATGATGTGTCCCAGGGTTGCACTGCAGAAAACGTATTTGTAAACAATCAGATATAACATTTGAACTGAGCATCCGATTGATGCGGCGAGTGAATCAATTGAAAGAGCGGGAAATTCTGCACAATTGGGATAAATTTCAGGTTGATTAACCAGAAACTACAGGAGTAGTGACCAGCCTAGTTAGGTGGTACCGGAAATTCGGTCAGATTCAGCATACACATGAAAATGTGAAAATTACTTGGGACTTAAGAACTGGACAGGCAAATGAAGCTGATATTCTGAAAGAGCATGTCCGTTTTAGTATGGGTTGCAAGTGACAGCTCTCTAGGTGCCTTCGACAAAGAGTAATTGATCTACATTTGCTTGTCATGCCTAAAAATCGTGATCAAAAGGGTCATCTTCAAAGCTGCACAGCTGCTAAACAAAGCCGAATCGGTGGGTTTGCCTGTAGGTTTTGATACATCCTTACATGGTCAACTTATGTTGAAAATATCAGCTCTGGAGCTCGTTGCCACATAGGCACTTGTTTCAATTGCAAGACACGTCTATTTCGGGTCCCCCGAACTTTAATAAATCGCATCTGAATCTGGCAGTTTTCATCGTATTCAGTTGTTCTCTATTGTGTTTGAAAGAGCGGGAAAATCTGTATAAGTGTGTCCAATTTCAAGGTGCTATCTCCAAAGCTGCCAATTTGACAGCATTTGAAAGAGCATGGAGGAGCCAAATCTGGGAGATCCGGCGCAGCACCCTTCTTCAAACCATTACTCTGGTTTGAGTGCGGCCATAGCGAAACCGACGCGGCTGTGGGGGTTTTATAATAGGGCAATTCAAATGAGCCAATAAAAATGGGGGGTCAAAAAATTCCATCGGCCGCCCCCATAAGGGAGCTTGCCTGACTTTTTTTGGCAAGCACTCTTAATCTTGAAAAGCCTTTGGGAACCGAATTTGGCGTTTCCACCACTGATATTTAAGAGAAATAGGGGCCTTTGGAAGCCCTTTTTGTCATTTTTTTGCTTGTTTTTAGCTTTAAAACGCTATTTGGCAGCTTAAGGTACCTGAGACTGGAGGCGGCGCCAGAACAGAGCCAAAGTGGGAGAAGAAGAAGCGGATGGAGTGGAAGTAGGAAGCCTCGCTAGAGATCAACTGGAACAAAGACTCTTGCAGCTGCAGTTGCTCGTTGCTCAGTTGTTGCAGCAGCCCAGATTGCACCACCTCAGGCAATTCGGCATATCTGCACCGTTTGCTGCTCAGCACACGCCATCTCCTTCTCTCTACAGTGGCACCAGCCAGACTTTCGACCGAAACTGAGTCCTTCGCCTCCTAAAATCTGCTTTCCATGTAGCAACCAGAGTGTGCACTGCACATTTCTACTTGAAATAAGGTTTACTAAAAAACTTACTAAAATATAATTTACTAAGAGACCACATACATCATTGTTGTTGTTATTGTTGTTCGAATTTTGCTGATCCGTCTTCTGATCATACAGTTGGTTGGCTGAGCTGTCAGAGCTTCTGTCGGCTGAAGCAATTTTCACTGCAAACTACGTATGTCAGTGCTGTACATGCGCAATGCCGGTGCAGCATAAACAATCCTATGAATGTTTGAAAAACAACGATTTTCGTAAATGTCAGAAAATCGCGCTCATATGGGTAATGGGTAAACCACGGAAATACTTCGGTTTTAAAAATCCCTTATACTTTCAAATGAGCCAATAAAAAGTGGTCATATTTGGCCGTGTGCCGCCCGTCGTACCGCTCTATACATTAGAGCTTTCTAATACTACAAAGAAACTTGGCTCACTCAGGGGTACACAAGGTGAGAGGACGAAAAATGCTTCAAATTTGATATTTTGGAAGGATATCGTGCTTAGAATGAACTTGTGCATGCCCAGAAAAGTAATATTACAAAGAAATCATAGGTAATCGATAAAAATTGCAAAGTCAACCGAGTTACAGAGGGAGTGGAGCGGAGGAAACTCGACCCAGACCCCGCTGGCATCGTCGTCGGTCATCCAGTCGCTGTCGTTCTCATAGCTGAAGTCAAGCTGGTCCACCAGCAACTCCATGCCCGCCAAACTCCAGCTTTCCTCCACACCCTCGGTCATCTACAGCAGTCACGGCACTACAGCCATGCATAACAGTCACGGAAATAAGGACATACATGGTATCGATAATCAGTTATGGTAGTATCTGTACCGTATATGGCACCCCTTCGATCGAGACCTCAGATGATACCATATGGTACCGGTACCATATACTGTATGGTATTTGAAGAAGGGATACCATATCATATGGTATCATCTGAGGTTTCGATCGAAGGGGTGCCATATACGGTACCGATACCATATATGGTACCATTTGAAGGTGAACCGGTACCATATACACTGATACCATGTATGTCGCTATTTCCTATCCTAGATTGTAGAAGCCCGATAGGGATTTTGTAGCTATACATGGCTCTTTGCCGTGCCAGTATTGGCTAATGTGGCCGCCATCTATGTATAGCTTAGCTGTTTATAGCCATAGATAGCTTTGACGAAAACGTCTGTCCGTTGCCATACATATAGCTATGACAAAAATAAAAACAGCTAACTATAGCTGCATGCTATAGATGGCTACAATAACCAACACTGACACGACCCTGTATAGCTACAAAATAGTCAAATCGGGCTTTTAGTTATACATGACTTAGTTGCCTGACTGTACAGTAAACTGCAACCAGACAGATAGACGTTTGTCAGTTCTGTTTGTTGCCAGTTGATACTGCAGAAGAGACCAAGTTATCTGCTTTATGCAAATAAATCAAAACAGCTACTATTATGACTGCAGCTACCACCTTATAAATGCCTTCATAAGCGACGTGTCTGAGCGGCAGTTAGAAGCAGAGTGAAAAGTTTTTACTAGTCAAAGGCAGTAGAGAATACCGTAGCTACAGTACAGTCTGTATACCGAACACACCACCAAGTCTTATATACTACATACTGTAAATAAGTTAGACAGCACAGTTGGAATGGGACCAGAACAGCTACCAGAAACTACAGTGGGAAAATATCGAAATTTTTAAAACATATTTATATAACTATACATGTTTTTCGCCAATGAAACATATAAATAACACATATATTTATATGTTTCTGAAAATTGAATATGCACATATTTTTAAACATAAAACACAGTATAGATTAAAAAAAATGTCCCATCGCTTTTTCGGCCTTCACTCAAACGTTTCGTTCTCAGTCACTTCTTTACCGATTTGGCTCAAATTTTCAGCAAAAATTAACAACATGTTTGGCTAAATGTTCTGCAAGTGTGGTGCCAAAATTCCGACTCATACTGGTTTTATGACCCGAAAACTAGGAATGAGGGTGGTCCACGCAAATTTATTTTTTTTCGGTAATACAAGGAGTACAGGCCTGAAACTTGCAGGAATGATTGGTGTTGCTATTGGGCATAACATACTAAGCGGGCAGCCCTGTAGCTCAAAGGGCACTAAAATGGGGGAATTTCAAAAACATGACGAAATATGACTTTTCTTCGTAAAACCGGCAAAATGACGATTCTAAAGATTTTCAATTTTCCAAAAACGCTGCAGGGATGGTTACTATGGTGTGGAACAGAGCTTAAATATCAGGTTCATTTATTTGTCGAACTTCCTGCTACAATTTATGTTGATTAACAACAGATTCAGTGCTTTGATTCTAGAAGGTGCGGATTTCTTAACAATGGGATTTTCACTCATATTTTTGAAATTCCCCCATTTTAGTGTCCTACAGGGCTGCCCGCTTAGTATGTTATGCCCAATAGCAACGCCAATCATTCCTGCAAGTTTCAGGCCTGTACTCCTTGTATTTCCGAAAAAAAAATAAATTTGCGTGGACCACCCTCATTCCTAGTTTTCGGGTCATAAAACCAGTATGAGTCGGAATTTTGGCACCACACTTGCAGAATATTTACCAATCATGTTGTTAATTTTTGCTGAAAATTTGAGCCAAATCGGTAAAGAAGTTACTGAGAACGAAACGTTTGAGTGAAGGCCGAAAAAGCGATGGGACATTTTTTTTATCTGTACTGTATTTGTGTAAAAGTACGCTTATTCACTTATATTTTGCCTTAATTTTCGATAATTCAAACTTGAGATTCTGAATTTCCTGTTTAAAACGGTGTGCACCAATTTAGATAGCATACTCAGATTCAATAAGTTTAAGAGAAAGTCAGATTTTGGAAAAGTTTACTGTCAAACAGCAACCAAGCATACTCAGATTCAATAAGTTTAAGAGAAAGTCAGATTTTGGAAAAGTTTACTGTCAAACAGCAACCAAAAGTCTTGAAATCATGAATTCCTATAGCAAAAATATGTATATGTTTCCAGAAACATATTGGCCTCAAAACAAATACAAAACATATTTGACATGCAAACATATTAAGAAACAAAAACATATATGTTTTCCCAAAAACAAACATATTTATGTTTTAAAACATATACATTAGTGTTCCGACGATATCAAAATTCGTCGATATTCGATATCGATATCGATATCGATATCGATATTTTCATTTCAATATCGATCGATATCGATATCGATATTTATAGTTATGCAAGAAAATCTGGAAAGTTGAAAGAGCAAACTGCTCTCGCTGCTTATCAGTCACGTACTGATGCAGTCAGCGATCTGATATCAATTAAGCAGAGAATGGCAGAAACGGTAGTGGCCCATCTGAAGGCCTTCAATAAAAGGTTGAACCCCTCAGGCCAATGCTCCACCCTCATTACGCATAAAGAGCTTGGACAGAATAGCGCATTTTAACTTATTTTAGTGACAAATAAGCCAAAAAATCTTGACTTTGGTAAAAAATCGGACTTTTTTGCTTACCATCCTTTCGACCACCCATTAGTCCGGCGGTAGCACCCCCTCAGGATTTGAAAATTTACCACCCCTCAGCCGAAATTCTGGCCCATGTCTGCTTCTGCCCTCCTGCTTTATGTGTGCGGAGTGTGCAGCTTTTTAGTGCTGCTTGCAGACATTTAAGAACCTAAACATTGCTGTCCGAAAGCTGAGAATGCCCAGAAATTGATGTTTCTGAGAGCTATCATGCCAGTCTTACAGTGTATGTTTTGACTACCATCGATTTCTGAGTTGTCCAGCAAAAACTGTTTTTATTTAATTTTCCAGAGAGATAAACTTGGTGTCAGTTTTGTTTAGCCCTACTTTTCCACCCAAAAAATATCGAAAATATCGATGCGAAATATCGCGATATCGATATCGATATCGATATTGGAAAAAGGGTCGATATATCGACTTTTCGATATCGATATCGATATATCGTCGGAACCCTAATATACATAAAACATATATGATTGTAATCAAACATCAGTCACAGGTACTGTGATCTTCAGTGTACAACAGAGTGAGTATTAGACAGGTGCATCAGTCCGAGTGTCCGACTGACTGAATAAGTTAAAGCTAACGGCAAATTTAAAGTAACCAACGTAAAATAGTGTAAGTAAACGAATCGAGAAAGCTCCGCTTTTCACACAACGTCTAACGCAGACTAGCCTTTTTCACATCACGCGTCATCACAACTGGCCGTGCCCGTGTAAGCTATTTACATGTTCCCCTGCCGCTGTGCTCTCTGCGCCTCTGAACGGTACGAAAACGGATCTAAAACAAAAACAAAGACATGTATAAAAGCATATAATCAGACAGACAGACAGGCAGTCGCACTTAACTTGTATTTTTATAGCAGCTGACGGTCTCCCAAATTTTGTCACTCGCAAAAAATGTCACTAGATTTTCGGAGGGGGGTCGGCGTGGCTGGGGGGGGGTAGCGCCTACCGACGAGGTGGTTATGGCCAAGGTCCCGATATTGTGTTTGGAAATTTTAAAATTTTGGAATCCGCTGGCAAAACGCCTAACCATCCCTGCGCAAGGAGGGGTTGCGCAACCAGTGCTGAAATATGTAAAGCTAATGAAATAGAGAGATTTGTAAAGTGCGTGGGCACTCTAAAATCGAATCCTAAATATGGTCCTAAGCAGAACCTTAGTTGGAAGCGACCAGAGTTGTGTATGGCACGCCAGATAAATACAAGGCTTTTATTTACACACACCTAATAGCATGACTGGGCGCGCAGGCCCTCAACACAGCTAGGCGCCTACATCCTAAACTCTATACTATGCTTGGCCCCAGATTCTTCTTGAGCGCCGGATCGGTAGATTGACCGGAGCGCCATCTGGTGGTAAGTGGTGGAAGTCTGTAGCTTTACAATATTGGCGCAGCGCATGGTAGGCCGGCCGGCCGCTGAGTGAAGCATTCTTGCTCCTTTATTAACTATGTACAATAGAACTACGTTGGAGAAAGAAGGGAGTGAGAGCAAAGAAAAACTGACTCGTTCCATAGAGGCAGTGGAATCGGCGGAGGCATCCAAAGCAACAGCTGAGGAATCGGATCGGTTGCGGCAGAAAGACTGTTCACAGCGACAGTTGTCCGAACACTTCACCTGCTTCTTCACGCAGCCGCACTTCTTATTACACTGCACTCTGCAGCCACAGCCCACCGCCTAAACAAACGCAACACCCTCTTGCCCTGCCACATTGACAGATTAGTCAATCTGTGGAACACTAACAAAATTTTGCTCTAATAATCAATTTCAGTCTGAAATTCCTTCTTTTTCTTTTACTCTACTTTTTTAGTTATTTGTATTTTTGCAGTAAAATGGTAACGGCTCAAGCATCTTGGACAGTTCACTAAAGGGGCGTCGTTAAATGTTCTGTTCCGCCGGCCAACGCCCAGCGGCCAACAAGTGATGGCCGGAGCTGTCAAGGATGTAATTTGTACTGTTATTTTACTATTTACTAAATTTACTACAAATTCAGCTTTTCAATTTAATTTCAATTTTTGTTTTACTACCAAGCAGCTCTTATTTTACTACTTTTTGTTTTACTAATAGTGTTACTACTATTTTACTATGATTTTACTAGTCAAATGGTCCAATTTTGCATCAACGTTGCCAAGATCTTGTGAATAATTAATGTTGGTGCTAAATAGTTGCTAAATTTGATCATGATAGGAGGTTGTCAAGAACTTTAGTGCCGAAAATGTGCGAAATTGGACTGACAAAAGTGCGCCCACACAGCTTGCAAAATTGATAAAGAATTTGGCTGGAATTCACCAGAAACTAGTAAAATAGTAAAATTTCCATTTTACTATTGACGGTCTTTGTTAATTTAATTTAATTTTTGCTTTACTAATGGCTCTTAATTTTACTTTTTTACTATTATTTTACTACTAGTAAAATACCACTAGTATTACTAATTTTTGTTTCGCTATACTATAGTAAAATAACAGTAGTAATTTGACCTTTGACGGCCTCTGAATAGCAGCTACCTGCCTTTAGCCGTTGGATTGCGTAATTATCAACAGACAAGCTTAATAAAAGAGGGCCGGTGACCAGCAGATGCCTATTCTCTTCTGCCTGCTGCTTGTCACCTATCTAGTTACAGTCGGCCGGCCAACGGCCATCTGATGGCCGGGCGAGGGTTGGCCGGTGGAACAGACATTTACGGACGCTCCCTAAGCTGTCATTTGAGCAGCAGTGGTCGATATTATTATTATGTTCCTACCTGATTTGTCCTTTGTGCTACAATCACTGGGCTGACCAGTTTCTTCAGCGGGGTCTCGTGGTAGTCGCTGTTCTCGTCGGCCCTCTGGGTCAAACTCCGATCGGCATCACGTTTCTTGAATCGATTCAATTCCTTAACGGATCTAACGAACGTTGAGCAAAGGCTGGAAATGGAGTGCACCTCGGTTAGCTGTTGGTTTAGCTGAATCATATCCGCAATGTCTTCTTGCAGTTGCTCAACAGTGCCCATCTCTGTGCGCATGGCAACCAATTTATCCACGACCTCGCTGGACAGAACGGCTCTGTTAGGCAGACTGAGCAGCTGGTTCATCAAAAAGCACATCTCAAACAAAAGAGCAAAGTTGGTCGCGTCTTCAGTGTACACACCTACGTACATCTTTCTGACTGCCGTGCGTTTGTAAGTTGAGCTTTAGCTCAAGCTGCCTAACCTCATCGTCCTTTTGCTGTCTGAGCGACGAGAATTCGGCCACTTTCTCCGTCAAAGCACCGATCAGCGAGTCCTTCGCGCTGTTCAGTTCGTCTGTTGCCGCCGCCGACCACAACGCTTCGGCTTTCGCCAACGTGATCTGAAGCAGAAAGACGAGAGGACTGTGGTCTGTGCTGTGCTGTTACCATATCGAACAGCTGTTTCAGAGCGCATTTGGCATGGACAAGTGACTGAACGGCTGTCCATCGTTGCTCCTCTCGACTGCCAACGTTCTGCTCCATTTGCAACTGTTTCGATTGCAGTTGCTGAATCTGACTCGAACTGAAACATATGTACATACTTTTGGACCGGCAAACTCCGGAGGGGAACCAGGAGATCGTTTAGGGGGAGATGGCTCTCCTCAAAAAGGTAAAAAAACGCTAATTTTACTAATTTTACTACAAACAAGTGAAATGGCTGTCCCTTCATGGGGTAGAGGTACAGGCGCCGGAAGGGGGTATTGGCCAGCGAAATAAGGGTTTTACCTCCAGCCCATATATGAAGAGATCCTATCAGAACACAAAACACAAACACTGCCTGCCTATTCATGAGCCGTAAATACTTCCGTTCAGTGACCATTTTCAACGTACTACATACACGATCAGACTGGTTTAGAGCACTCACATAAGCTCGACTTGATTGGTCAAATTGTCAACGCTATCCAGGAGGTGCTGCCGTTCAGTGCTTTCGTCAACAGTCTCGGTGCTTTCACTTCGACCATTGCCAAGCCCATGCTTCTAAAACCTCACACAGTCAAACATTTCTTGTCTTGCACAGTTCAGCGCACAGCTCAGCGCACGGCCTGACTGGCTCGCTGAGAGGTATCTCATAACATGCGGAGTTTGCTATTAGTGAGCGATAAACGAGGCTGCTGCTGGCCGGCCGGCCGCTGGGTTCGGCAGTTTAACAGAGCCTGTCGTACTAGTTCGCTAAAGTTCGGCGAGATTCGCCAGCTGCTGACTGGCCACTGGTCACTTGCCTGGCCAATTAGATCAAATTACAATAACAGCACGCACAATAACAGCACGCTAAGGTTTGGTAGTGGCGAGCCTGGCTTGCTAATGGCTCGCTAAACAGCTGCTTAGCGAACTTTGTGATTCTGTTTGTGATTTGAAGTGTATTTGTACTGTATTTTTCATTAAAACTAAGCTATTCTGAACTCATTTACACCTAATCCAGGCATATTTTTATAAAATTTTCTATACAAAATTCTTCCAAAAAATTCCTGAGGGGATAGCGGCCGTCTGAGACAGGTAGGTCAGACCCTGAGGGGGCTAACCCCTCAGCCCCCTTTGCCCATTCATCATAGTTTTAATTTGATATGTCAGAATGTAATAGTTACCCTAACTTGCTAACCCGTCAGCCCCCTTTGCCCATGTCTGGCCCAGACTCAAGATTGAAAACGCATAGCTAGCTAAGTAGGGGTGACAGCTAAGTATGGAGCAAGTTCCTGCACTGACAAATCCCGATCCAACAAGTGCAACTATGACAGTTAAGGTAAATAAGTCAAGAGAAACATTTAACACTCAGTCAAAGGAAGTGTGTGATTTGGAATCGGACTCCACAGAAAGGGTCACTAATTTCAATCTAAACGTTGTTTATGCCACCGGTGCAATCAGCTACCACTACACTCACCGAACGGGGGGGCAGACATGAGCGAGCACTTCACCTGAGGGGGTGGTAAATTTTCAAATCCTGAGTGGGGCTGAGGGGGTAGCGGCGGCTGACGGGGCGGTTGAGGAAATGGTAAGCCAGAAAGTCCGATTTTTGATTAAACAAAGGTTTAGGCTTATTTTTCGCTAGAATAGGTTAAAATTAGCTATTCTGAGCTCATTTCATACATGTCGTTGGGGGTG
This sequence comes from Sabatieria punctata, assembly GCA_030248155.1. NCBI lineage: Eukaryota > Metazoa > Nematoda > Chromadorea > Araeolaimida > Comesomatidae > Sabatieria > Sabatieria punctata. The sequence goes on from JASANB010006662.1 coordinate 53,098, forward strand.
TAAAGGGGGGGGCCGGCCCCCCCAAGCCCGATTTTTCGGCAAAAGTCCCCCCCAGCGGATTTCTGGGGGGGGGGACCTGAAAACCCACTTTTGGATTCCAAAGTAAAGGAAATTTTAGCCCAGACAATACCGTTGGGGGTGTAAAGGGGGGGGGCCGGCCCCCCCAAGCCCGATTTTTCGGCAAAAGTCCCCCCCAGCGGATTTCTGGGGGGGACCTGAAAACCCACTTTTGGATTCCAAAGTAAAGGAAATTTTAGCCCAGACAATACATTCTGCAGCACAAAATTGGGTTTTCGCCTACCCTACAACCCAAAACAGGGTTTTGTAAGGCTTAGAAATCCTAAATAGGGTTTTTAGACTGCAAACCCTGATTAGGGTTTTTAGGCTACTTTGAAACCCTAAACAGGGTTTTTCTTACCCTGATTAGAGTTTTTAGGCTACTTTTAAACCTTGATTAGGGGTTTTAGGTTACTTTTAAACCCAATTAGGGTTTTTAGGCTACTTTGAAACCCTAAACACTTGCTAGAAAGGTTTTCAGGTTACTTTCAAACCCTGATGATTAGGGTTTTCAGGTTACTTTCAAACCTTAAACAGGGCTTTAACACTTGCTAGAAAGCCTAGAGAGGGTTTTTAGGTTGATTAGAAACCCTAAACAGGGTTTAAGAACTGCATTCAATCACTAAATAGGGTTTTTTAGTAATCCTATAAGTCAGAACAGGGTTTTGCGCGTGCCTTAGAATCGAAATCAATATAACGCATTTCAATCCGTATTTTATTGCTGAAACTCATATTTAATACGTATTTTGAGCGCAAAACAGCTTTTTATTACATTCATTGGTTCATGGAGTCGATAAAACCCACTTTTGGACCCCCAAAAAAAGGTCGCAAAACCCACTTTGGACTTGGTCCCAAAACCCTATTTGGGATTTGAAAAAGGTCCCCCCCACGGAAAAACCCAGCGACATGTATGGCTCATTTACACCTAATCTAGACACACTTTTATCATAATTTTCGGGGGTAGCGGCGGCCTGATGTGGGTCAGGCCCCTCAACCACATGTCTGCGTGGGGTACCAATTATATGGCAGTCCGGTACCATGTTGCGGCTAGTCTAGGTACCGACGGCAGCATAAAGTACATGGTACCGGTACGATAATAAATGGCACCAGTACAATAAAGGAAATGTTAAGTGGCTGGCAGTAAGTCAGTATAGAATTACTTTAGTACTGGCGTAGGACGACTTGAACATTTGGTCCACCCGTTCTTCCTTGTTCAGCTGCTCTATGCCGTCTGTCAGCTCTCCTATTTTCGACAGCTCGGCCTTAGTAATCTGCGCAGAACGCTAATATTGGCGTCCTGCTTTAGCGCTTCCATGTCAAAGTGCTAAAAGAGAACTGAGAATAATGATAATATTCAGCTGTCCTGTCTAACCTGTTTAGTGAGGGCCAGATGCACACAGGCCGGTCTGAGTCTTAGGAGCATGACCAGAATGCAGGTTATGTCCGTCCGATCCTGCTTTTCCAAAACGCGCACACGAGATCTAAACAAATGCCATTGTCAATGATTGGTCCTAGCCACTGACTGACTGGCAGCAGGCAAACCTAACGCATCATACAAACAGTGATCGGCCATTGATGTTGAAGGGGATTGAGTCCTGATTTTAACAGCAATTCTAGCGATTTCTGATAGTAAAGTGCCAAAAAATCATTCTAAAAATTGCTTCCCAGAAAAATCATCTTGAGCAGAGGGGTTCCTGTAGGTTTGGCTCTTGTCGGTGGGGGTACCTTAGTAGAGCAGACCTTAGTAAGCCTCCCTTCACCTGTAGGCAGAACTAAACATTAGAAAATGTGGACTAAACAACCCAAAAATGCTACCGGGTGCGGTCTTTCGCTGCCTAATCATCTTGGTTGGCGTCTGGGTGCGGCTTTCCCCTCACCGGATACTCAGTGGCCCAACCCAAGGGTTTGCCAAGCCGGCCAACCACTTCCCAAACTTCGGTCATCTTGATGTGATGAGTTCTGTTGTCCTTCTCCTGGTGTTGCTATCTAGAACAGAGTTTTGTAATCAGGTCAAAGGGAGCAAAATAACACGCCAAAGGTTAAACGCCAAGTAGAATCAAAAGTAGACTAAACCTATCCACTGGTGCCTACACTTACCTAGAGACACTAAACTCTAAAATTGAACATCAACATGGCCACAACATCAATCAGCGCTAACCTAAACCTATCCCCTGGTACCTAAAATTGAACATCAACATGGCCACAACATCAATCAGCGCTAACCTAAACCTATCCCCTGGTACCTAAAATTGAACATCAACATGGCCACAACATCAATCAGCGCTAACCTAAACCTATCCCCTGGTACCTAAAATTGAACATCAACATGGCCACAACATCAATCAGCGCTAACCTAAACCTATCCCCTGGTACCTAAAATTGAACATCAACATGGCCACAACATCAATCAGCGCTAACCTAAACCTATCCCCTGGTACCTAAAATTGAACATCAACATGGCCACAACATCAATCAGCGCTAACCTAAACCTATCCCCTGGTACCTAAAATTGAACATCAACATGGCCACAACATCAATCAGCGCTAACCTAAACCTATCCCCTGGTACCTAAAATTGAACATCAACATGGCCACAACATCAATCAGCGCTAACCTAAACCTATCCCCTGGTACCTAAAATTGAACATCAACATGGCCACAACATCAATCAGCGCTAACCTAAACCTATCCCCTGGTACCTAAAATTGAACATCAACATGGCCACAACATCAATCAGCGCTAACCTAAACCTATCCCCTGGTACCTAAAATTGAACATCAACATGGCCACAACATCAATCAGCGCTAACCTAAACCTATCCCCTGGTACCTAAAATTGAACATCAACATGGCCACAACATCAATCAGCGCTAACCTAAACCTATCCCCTGGTACCTAAAATTGAACATCAACATGGCCACAACATCAATCAGCGCTAACCTAAACCTATCCCCTGGTACCTAAAATTGAACATCAACATGGCCACAACATCAATCAGCGCTAACCTAAACCTATCCCCTGGTACCTAAAATTGAACATCAACATGGCCACAACATCAATCAGCGCTAACCTAAACCTATCCCCTGGTACCTAAAATTGAACATCAACATGGCCACAACATCAATCAGCGCTAACCTAAACCTATCCCCTGGTACCTAAAATTGAACATCAACATGGCCACAACATCAATCAGCGCTAACCTAAACCTATCCACTGGTACCTATACTTTCACTTAGAGAATCTACATGGCCACAACATCAACCAGAGCTGAGAGCCAGGCGAGTTTTGGGGTACAATCACACAGTTAGCCCTGCTTTCAGCGTTAGCCACCACATAGCAGCAGTGCCTCAATCACACAGTATAGCCCTGCTTTCAGCGTTAGCCACCACATAGCAGCAGTGCCATGAGCGCTGAGAGCCGGACAGGCAAGTTTTGGGGTAAGACAAAATCAGTGAATTTTGCGCAAAGCACAATCACAGTAGCAGCAGTGCCACGAGCGCTGAGAGCCGGGCAGGCAAGTTTTGGGGTAAGACAAAATCAGCGAATTTTGCGCAAAGCACAATCACACAGTATAGCCCAGCTTTCAGCCTTGGCCACAACATCAACCAGCGCTGAGAGCCAAGTTTTGGGGTAAAGCACACACAAAAAAAGATAGACCGGTAGCAGCAGTGCAACCAGCGCTGAGAGCCGGACGGCAAAGCTTTGGGGTAAAGCGCACACAAAAAGAGATACCGTGGTGCAATCAGTGAATTTTGCGGAAAGCACAATCACACAGTACAGACCAGCTTTCAGCCTTGGCCACAACATAAACCGGCGCTGAGAGCCGGACGGCAAAGCTTTGGAGTAAAGCGCACACAAAAAACAGATACCTGGAAGAGTGATAGCAGCAGTGCAACCAGCGCCGAGAGCCGGGCGGGAACCTCTGGGGTAAAGCGCACACAAAAACAGATACCTGGAAGAGCGGTAGCAGCAGTGCAACCAGCGCCGAGAGCCGGGCGGGCAAGCTTTGGGGTAAAGCGCACACAAAAAGAGATACCGTGGTGCAATCAGTGAATTTTGCGGAAAGCACAATCACACAGTACAGACCAGCTTTCAGCCTTGGCACAGATACCTGGAAGAGCGGTAGCAGCAGTGCAACCAGCGCCGAGAGCCGGGCGGGCAAGCTTTGGGGTAAAGCGCACACAAAAAGATACCGTGGTGCAATCAGTGAATTTTGCGGAAAGCACAATCACACAGTACAGCACACAGTACAGACCAGCTTTCAGCCTTGGCCACAACATATACCGGCGCTGAAGAGATACCGTGGTGCAATCAGTGAATTTTGCGGAAAGCACAATCACACAGTACAGCACACAGTACAGACCAGCTTTCAGCCTTGGCCACAACATAAACCGGCGCTGAGAGCCGGACGGCAAAGCTTTGGAGTAAAGCGCACACAAAAAACAGATACCTGGAAGAGCGGTAGCAGCAGTGCAACCAGCGCCCAGAGAGCCGGGCGGGAACCTCTGGGGTAAAGCGCACACAAAAACAGATACATGGAAGAGCGGTAGCAGCAGTGCAAAAGCTAATCAGGAAGCAGAGTGACCATGCCACCACGTTTTGGCTAACCACACACAGCAGGTAAAGCGCACACAAAAACAGATACCTGGAAGAGCGGCAGGCAGAGCACATCGACAGGAAGCTAATCAGGAAGCAGAGTGACCATGCCACCACGTTTTTGGCTAAACACACAGCAGGTAGAGCACACAAAACACCTGTTTTTGCGTTTCTCCAGGTCGGCAGGCAGAGCACATCGGCAGCGAGTTCATAAGGAGGAAGCAGAGTGGCCAAGCCACACGTTTTTGGCTAAACACACACAGCAGGTAGAGCACGCAAAAACAGGCACACAAACAGGCACACAAAAACAGGTACCTGTTTTCTGTTTTTGCGTTTCTCCAGGTCGGCAGGCAGAGCACATCGGCAGCGAGTTCATAAGGAGGAAGCAGAGTGACCAAGCCACCACACGTTTTTGGCTAAACACACACAGCAGGTAGAGCACGCAAAAACAGGCACACAAAAACAGGTACCTGTTTTCTGTTTTTGCGTTTCTCCAGGTCGGCAGGCAGAGCACATCGGCAGCCAGTTCATAAGGAGGAAGCAGAGTGACCAAGCCACCACACGTTTTTGGCTAAACACACACAGCAGGTAGAGCACGCAAAAACAGGCACACAAAAACAGGTACCTGTTTTCTGTTTTTGCGTTTCTCCAGGTCGGCAGGCAGAGCACATCGGCAGCCAGTTCATAAGGAGGAAGCAGAGTGACCAAGCCACCACACGTTTTTGGCTAAACACACACAGCAGGTAGAGCACACAAAAACAGGTACCTGTTTTTATGTCTCTCCAGGTCGGCAGGCAGAGCACATCGGCAGCAACCTCGCAGAGCCACCATACCACCGCACGTTTTTGGAAAGCACACACAGCAGGTAAAGCACACACAAAAACAGATACCTAAAACTAAAATTATAAGTACAAGTATTTTTAAAATTTCAATCACTATAGAGTGCATAGCCCATTCTGGTTGCTCAGGAGTGATGGCACAGAAGCGTAACCGGCCTGACGACTCGATCAGCAGGCCAGTGTGGTGCACTTTTTATCTAGGTAACTAGGTAACTAGGTATACCTAGTATTACCTAGTTAATATTCGGGAAAAGTACCTAGATTTACTTTACCTAGTTGTTGGTTACTCTATTTTACCTAGTTTTACTTTACCTAGTTTTAAATCCACATAACTAGGTACTTCTAGGTAGAACAAGTTTACCTAGTTTGATATTTTCAGTTTTACGTGGCTTTTTCAGTCAGCAAACCTTCAAATTTCCGGCTTTCCCACAATTACAGTGGCCCTGAGAATGAATTTATGACTTATTTGATCAATAAAATACAAATATTTACTTGAAATGTGTCAAATTATCGTAAATTTCAACTCCACTAACTTCATCATTGTTCTTTTGAACCAAAAATAATATTTTTACTTGATTTCGAGCGTTTTAGGTTTACCTAGTATTACCTAGTTTTTCTGGGCTTTACCTAGTATTACTTTACCTAGTTTCTTAGCTGAGAATTTTACCTAGTATTACTCTACCTAGTTTTTTAGATCACAACTTTACCTAGTATTACTTTACCTAGTTTCAAATTTTCAAAATGCACCACACTGCAGCAGGCACTTTTCTGAGAGCACCTTCTCCGATTGGGATTCTTTGGGTAAAGCAGACAAAACACATCAACGTTTATAAAACAAAAACTATATAACTATTTTTAAAACTTCAATAGCTTTTAAATTTGTCAGCTAGTATAAAAAATTAAACAGCAGTACCTTTTTCACTGTAGAGTGCATAGCCCATTCTTGTTGCTCAGGAGTGATAGCACTCATGCGCAGCCGGCCTGACAGGAGTGATAGCACTCAAGCATAGCCGGCCTGACGACTCGATCGGCAGCAACGTTTTCTGAGAGATTGGGCATCATCATCATCGCCTAGGTACACACACAACCTACCAGGTTTCGAAGGCAGTTTCAATTCCAAATACCCTAAAACCTCCTAGAAACTCCTAACAATTTTTATAAATCCTAGAAACTCCTTTCCTAAGAAATCCCAGAAAAATCCCAAAAATCAAAAACCCCATCCCAGATTTTAAAAACTCCCTAGAAACTCCTTTCCTAAGAAATCCAAAAACCAAAACCAACCAGATTTTAAAAACTCCAGAAACCTAACTCCAATCTCAAATTTTTACACCAATCCCAAATCAAAAACTCCTAGATCTAGAAGGAAAACTCCTAACCTGGCAACCTTGCCTTACCTTGTCGGTGATCAGGCTGTCACAGAAGGAAGCACTCGCTGAACGTGATGAGCGGCCAAGCTATCGATGCACGAGCCCACACAGCTGACTTGTCTTCAACCACGGCAGTAGGTGCCGCTTCTCTCGCCAACAGCTGCAAACGAGAACGTGTGCACGGTTGCACATAGACAAGCAACATTACCAGGGCAATGCCTTGCCACAGAGAGCAGCTGGCCTGGCAGGAACGGAGGTTGACTGGATCGCAAACTGGCAGAATGATTTTTCACGGCTGCGCGCCCCTTAAATAGAGGCCGGCCTCACAGTTCTGAGCGATAGCCTACTCTAGGGAGGGGTGACTGCCTAGCAAAACACTACTGCGTGCAAATATTTCTTATCTACAGTAGTGCTGACCTTGCCTGGCCGACATCAAACGCCATTCTCTGTGAACCGGGAATTTCGAAAAAAAATTCAACACACACGGGTCTCAGGGACCAACTCTCCCTGAGTGGAGAGCAAAGCTGAAAGCTTAGGCTTTTCTTCAACTGAATTTCGAGCACTGTTAAAAAATTGCGTTGGTGTAACTTATGACATAGAATGTTTTCAGATTAACTGATTTGTATTTAACATGTCTATAGTTAGGGGATTGTGCTGCCGAGTAGAACTCAATTTTTTTCAAAAACTGGACTGAGGCATTTCTTCGTCTGAACGCTTCAATTGTTAATTCGGGCTCAAATAGAAATAGGTACAGCTGAAAACCGCTGTTTTACAGGCAATTTTAGTGTTCGAAAGGCTGAGAATTTTCAACACTACTGTAGGTTACCTAAAAAAATTACTTGCCGCCAAAATCGAATGGCTTGCTTTAAAATATCGAATACAACTGCAATTTTCCATCTGAAACTACTATGGCACCATTTGGGCTGCAGTAAATTACCGACAAAGTGCACTTCTGAGAAAAAGTAGTGATATGAAGGAAAAATTTTGACTAAAACAAAGTTTTTGGTGATTTATCATTAGCGGTTAGCGCTATAGCATGGAATTTAGCAGGTTTGCTTCCAGAAAGAGCGTAAAATCAAAAAGTTCCGGTTCCGGCACCCCTCAACACTGGAATGGGACTGGAACCGGAACCGGAATTCCGTTCGATCGCTAATGGTAAGTAGAGTGCTCAGACTAGCTTATTTCTCAACCGATTTAATCGAAAAATTAGCCAAAAAACCTTAATTCTAGCGAAAAATCGGACTTTTTAGCTTACCATCCTCTCAATTCCCCATTAGCCGCCGCATACACCCTCCAGCCAGCCCCTTAGAATTTGAGAATTTGTCACCCCTCAGCCGAAATGATAGCCGATATCTGTCAACAGTAATAATGCCAGTAAGTCAGAACTAGAACCTCAATCTCAAGAGGCTTTCCAGTCAGTTTCTGCTTGCATCCACAACAGACAATGCCTGTGAGACTGAACATATGCTATCGCATAGCAAAACTGGCTGAAAAGTATCTAATGTACACACTTTAGCTCGGCAGATAAATTGGAGCAGTTTGTTTGATTAAGAGAAACAAGGGCAAAGACGAAAGGCGGTGGGCGGGCAGGCGGAAAATTGTACTGTATGTAAGTATGGCTTGCCATTGAAAGGTATATTGTAGATACCGACGACAACACACTCATGCAACACTTGCATGCTCCAAAAAAAGTTCAGTAGTAGCTAGGCTTGTGTAAGCAAATTAAGTATATTTTAAGTAAATTAAGTAAATTATTTTTGGTACGTATAATTTACAAATTATAATTATAATTAACTTTACATGTTTTTGTAGAAATTTAATTTAATTATAATTTACTTACCAAATAATATACTTGTATTAGTAAATTTCTAAAAAAATATAATTAAAATTATAATTATAATTTACTTAGCAACAGCACGCTGAACTTCCTGGATGATCTTATTTGCAATAGACTAAAATTAATCAAAAAAAGAATTTCTGGCACTGCACTGCACTATTTCTGAAATACTTCACAGTCTTATGATTTGTTTAACCCCTTGCAACTCACCTGCCACTTAGGTGGCTTTGCCGATACCTTGAAATTCGCGTTTTCCGATAGTTTTTGTCGATAGTTTTAAATTTTTTCGACAAAAACTATCGGCTAGTTTGGACCTATCGGCAAAGTGCCGATAGTTTGAATTGAAAATGTAGAACGTTCGGCAATTTTTCTGGCCGACTATCGGCAAATTTTTTGCCGATAGTTTTATCGTTATCGGCGAATAGCCCAAGAAAATAAAAAAAATAAAAAAAAGAAGAAACAAAGACTGAAGGAAAGCAAACAAAATTTATTGACAGAAAAGTAATATCAAATATCATTTGTTTGTGTTTCTTTGTTTGCGAATGTTTTCGTCTCTGTCTGCGACGCGGTTGATGTAGTCAATGATGCATATTGAATCGGGGGCTAAAAATAAACAAGATAAGAAGAATAATAGCTCTATATCTATTTTCTCAGCTTCTTAC